>JAPMOQ010031793.1:2244411-2293200 GCA_026543055.1 Argiope trifasciata
TTTTTTTTAAAGATTACTCGACGTAAATCACATAATTTGTTAAGCTCCAGATCAATGTTGATTCTAGTTAAAAAATGAATCAAAGAGCATACGCATAATGTTGTAAAACCTCTTTTATTAAGATTTTTCTCATCTTACAGTACGAAAATATAAAACAATATGAAATACAATAATAATTTATGTAACACAATAAATGATCAATGCGCGAGGGCATTAACATAGATTTAGAAACGGATCATTTCATTAACACTAGTAAAAGCATTAACCTTATGTTTTGCAATTAATATTTCGAATTCGATATTATACTTCCCTTTGGGTAAAGTCATTATGCTATTATGATAAATTCTTTGTTTTGTTGGCTTGAAAATATAATGAGTTGTTTAACGATCCTTCATTTAGTAAATTTCAAAATATGAATCATTCGTATATGTTTTTACGGTTTTTTTAATCCACTTTATGTTATTGAAAGCATAAAATAATAGAACTGTTAAAAATAATAATTCAATCCATAAAGATTCGAATAAGAACGAACTGGCATTTTTTTTTTTTCGGATTTGACAATGATTTTGAATCACATTCCTGCTAACCGCGGAGGCCTTCACCAATTTCATTTTTTTTTTGGAGCTTGAACATGGTTGTATTTTTATAACTGTATAAACTACTTCAAAAATATAAAAGCACAATTTTGATTCTAACCACTTATATTTCTTTCATTCCATGTTTTTTCTTTCTTTTCAATAATATACAAAATAAAGTTGGCAACTACAATTTCAAACATCTTTTTGTGAAATTTAAAATTTCCAGATGAAAACATATTCATGCAATTTTTTTTGAATAACTTAAGATTTTTATACTTTTTTCCCTTTTCCTATTTCATTCCTTTCCAGAATTCTGAATTTCCAAGTTCTGTGAAAAAATCTGATTCTGTAGGCATGTAACCAAGATTCGAATATTTCTACGATGTTTCTGAATTTATATCTGAAACACAGAGGTAACACTTTCTGGAAAGTATTTAATTTCCGACATTCTACAATTTTTCTTTCTTATTTTCCTTTTGAAAGGCTGAAGTGGTTAAAAGAAAGAATATTTCAAAGTACACATTGTTCGTCGAGGTAATTTTTATCTCATCGTGCGTAAGAAATTTATCTTTTCTTTTTTTTCGTTTGAACGCTCAGATTCCAAGACATTTTATGCATGACTAAGTTGAAAACTGCCTTAAAATACTTTAATATTTTAAAAAATGTTTTTTTTTATTGTAGATATACTGTATTTAGAAAAAGAATTTCTAAGATTTAAATCAAAATTAGTTATTCTTTGCAGTAGAAATTTGTTAATATTTTTTTCAGAAACATTTAAAACAATAATTTACGAAATTTTATTATGTTCTAAAGTTTTTACCATATATATATATATATATATATTTGAATTTCTTGTATACTAACTATGCAAAGAAGAAAGATTCTGATCTTCAAAGAATTCGAACTTAAGATTTTATCAGAATCTCTAGAGAATGTATTCCAGATCTCCCTAAATTCGAAAAATGCACTTTTTTAGAATTATGTCAGCCTGCGCACGATAACTGAAAAATGATTATAGATGAAATTCAATATGTATTCCTTACACCGATTTTGCTGATTTTAACGTTGAACGAAATCCATTTCTTGTCTGTATGGTTATTTCAGTAAAAGTGAACACGATATGAAAAAAAATGAAATGATCATATGATTAAGCTTTATTGTCCAAAATTAAACAACTAAAATGTAGATTTGAGCCAAACAAATTTTAAACCAAATACTTGAAAACGTTAGCCGTCTGTCTGTCTATAATTTTATGTATGTGTAAACGTGCTAACTCAAAAGTGCTATGATGCAAATAAACGAAATTTGGTTCTCAGTTTTAGCATGTATTGTTACTGTAATAGTACTAAAGTAATGTTATAGCATCTAGAAGTAGCCAGTGTTGTATATTCTTATTAAATTTGGAATCAAATCCTTTGAAGGGTTGACCGTCAGACAGTATATATTTCTTCCATGCATATGAATTAGATAATTTAAACACTAGATTAATTCAGCACATTATATTTAGTATGTGATCTTAGCACTATAATTAGTGGCGTGTATCAAGTTTTTGTTTTAATTGGAGGAAAAAAAGTGGTCTGTAATTATTTAGGTTAAATTACTATACTCCGAAGTAGGGAATTCTCATCACTGCCTTGCTGGCTCACCGCAATTTTTTTATATGAAGTGAAAAAGAAAAGTAACGTCATTATTGTAAAATATATGAAATTTTTTTGTAGAAATTACTAAAGCTTTAATGTATTATAAGGAGTGATTTACTTTTATTTCATCTAAATATTCTGAATGACTCATTTATTAGAAACAGTAGTATCAAATATAAACAGTAATATACAGTCATATCACAGTTGTAATAAGAAAAAATGGGCGATAAAGGAAAAGACAAAAAGTGTAAAAATTAAAAAGTCGATAGGGTTGAACTGGGTTAAGGTCCATATTGGGATATATGGTAATGAAAAGGCGGATCAATATGCAAAGTTGGATGCACAGAAAGAGAATGTTGATATAATTGTTCCCAAATCAACTGATATCTTAAAAGGGGAATTAAGAGAAAAAATAAAACTAAAATGCTTTGGCAGGTGGTATATGTCCAAAAGAGGAAGAGTAACTTTCGACTTCTTTCCTAATTCAGAAATAATTAATAAGTAGATGCTATCCACTGATAATCGAAATTATGTCTGGACATGGGGGATTTCCTGCATATTTGGAGGAATGTAGGAAAAGAAATGCATTTGTGGAAAAATTGGTACTGTTTACCACTATTTAAAAGAATGTGTAAAGGTCTCAGAGTTTAGTAAAAAAATCTGAAGATGGTAAATAATGACTTAAGTACAGTACTGATGGCACCAGGTAACCTCAAAAACCTGAAAAGCATAATTTCAAAGACTGACAGTTTTTTATCAACTATTTGAAAGTTTGAGAGTGTTCAGATTTCTATTGCTTAACGAGAATTCGAAGAAATATTTTGAATTTAAAACAGTGATGGCCAATTCCTTGTTTTATAGGAGGTGAGGAAAAAGGACATTAATCAACCACTCTGTTTGCATTTACCTCGAAGAAAATGTTTTTGACAAATCTGTCAATGTAAGGATGGACAGTACTAAAAAAACCAGTCGACCACTACAAATCCTGTCGATACTGCTACGGTCAGTGGTGGCGAGGTGGTTGGCTGTAGACGAGAAGTAGTAATCGCATTGAATCTCCTGTAGTCTTAATAATTAAAAAGATTATTTTGGGTGTTGGTTCTATATAATGTTGAAACTATTGAGAAAGAATATTTGCATTTGCCAAGAAAATAGTAACTCTTAATTCTTTCAGATTTAATGATGAATTTCGAAGCTACGAACATATATAATTTTTTTCTTTAAATATTTGATACACGGATTTTACTATCAGCAGCATAGAAAAGAAACTGGATTGTTTGTCTAAGTAACTCTACCAAATCTTCAAAAATAAATAAGAATAAGAAAGTAAAGTCACACTATTGAGAAAGACAACACGAAATTCGATTATCCCTACAGTTACTTTTTTTAAATGTTAATGGCGTAATGTTATAATAAAACTTTTTATTTACTAGAAACTTTGAAGTACATAGTAAACAGAATAGATGACAGAAAAGCAGAAAAGACTCCAAAATGAACCTCTTGGATATCTATCATAATTTGAAGTTTAAAAATATTTTCTTGACGGAAGAATGAACTTTAAATTATTCATAAGAGATTTAATAGTAATTAAATAATTAACAATCGGGCTGAACAAGTAGAAAACAAAAGGGACTGTTATTTAATAAAATAATCTTGAAACATTTACATTTTAAGCAAAACATGATAGATTTAGAAATTGAAACGGATTGCACTAAGACAATATACTTGAACTGAAGGTCACCCTTTCGGAAAAGTAGGGTTCAGGTTTGAAACCCGATTCCACACCCGATACGGCCTATATATAGGTGTGTCTGGTGCACGTTAAATCCATCGGGTTCAAATGTTCTCCAGCTGATGCGGTGAAGATGTTTGGAGAGGGGGTGCCAGATTAGGTGTAGTCCTCATCATTTGACCGCGGTTCAAAATTACAAAGGCCGACCCCAAAGAGCCCTAGTATGCTTCATAAATGATTCTAGAATCAAAACTATAAATAAAACCGAGACAATATATCAACCAACGGCAGTTGACACGCATGGATAAATTATTTTCATATTTTCATCATAAATTATTATCCTATTTTCATCATAAATTATTTTCCTATTTTCATCATAAATTATTTTCTTATTTTCATAAGATAAATTATTTTCAGTCACGTGGCTTCCTAACTCTTGATTATGCTTACTAAAATTACGTAAGTAAGGACCAGATAATAAATTAAAGATAAAATGTTACAAATATCTTAGAAGATTTACTCTAATATCTCGAAAATAGTTTTTAACTCAATAATAATCTCATGAAATACAAAAATACACAATAAGCTAATATAAAGCGGTATTTTTTTTCTAAAAACATTTAAGAAAGGAGAATTCTTAAAGTAAGTCATTCTTCTGTAATGATACCATTAATTTATTTTCAGCACTAAAAGAGTATAAAATTTTGAAACTATGTTTCCCATTCCAAGATTTTATTCGCAAAAAGTTTTTACAAATCGTTTCAGCTTCTAGTTGAAGATATCTTTTTTCCTTGGTTTCCTCAAAGAAAAAAAAAAGAGATTCCACATTTTCGATAATATCCCATAAAAGGATTACTCGTTTTGAAATAGAGTTCTTTTTTATCATCCGAAATAATATCATGAAATGGGAAAAGAAAGAGTAATTTTTTTTCTTATATTTGAATCTATTTTAAGATGAATGAAAATCCTACCAGGTATGATTTCGTATTACAGTTCGATATATTTCTGAAGAAAACTACGAAAACAACTTACTGGAGATTCCATCTTAAACTGTTTAAGAGATTTCTATTTTATCATGGAAAAATCTTATAAAATAATATTGTATTTTATTTATTATTTTGAAATTTTATGGAAAATAATCGTCAGTTGGAGTAAAAGCAGAAATCCTGAAGTTCTGAATGATGCCGGGTTTAAACTCAGCCAGTTATAAAATAGCAAGTAGGCAGCGCGTGTGTAGAAAACGACTGATTCCTGCTTGCAAAACTTAAAAAAAAACAGGCATTCCATGCTTTGCTATAAATTGCGGTTTTGTCGTTCCTGAATATTTCTTTTTCACTGCGTATCATATTTAAAATATGGATATTTACACAAAGAAACAGGATGAAATAAAAAGGAAAGTCAACATGCTTAAATTTGAAAAACTATAGAAAATAAATAGCAAATGAAATAAACACACACACACACTCACACTACTTCTCATCACAAAGAACAAAGAGAAAAGAATAGCAGAATGATAAGTGATCCATTTTTTCAAGTAAAAAAAAACAAACAAACAAAAAAAACACGCTAAATTTTACAAACTAATGGTCAGTAAGAAAAAATGCAATACAGCTGTTTGACGTTGTCAACACAATTACTTGCCGAACAGTATTTTTCAGCCTTTCTACGGATGCGCTACCTACTTGCCATTTTATAATTGGCCGTGAGTAAACCAGGCGTGAGGATGAAATACAGAATTTCATTTTTTACTTCCAAAACTCTTCCTCCAATAGAATATCAATTCATTTGTTACCAAATGTAGTTTCATAATTTATTCTTAAAAAGCGTATTTTGAAACCATCATTTTTGTAAACATATAGCAATGTTTCAATCAACAGAGTATGCTCATTAAATGGTTGCATTTTATAATTTAAACTTTTTTAATTTATTAATTTAAATTGCATTTATTAGTGCGAATTTTTGTAAAAATATTGTATTATCTCAAGCAACAGAAAATACTTGTTGATAATTCATTAGATTTATTAATTTAAATATTAATCCAGCCACTTTTGGAGCACAACTATTTAAGCATCACATTAATGGTTTTAATATGACCTTGCTACCTAAATTTAATAAACTATATCTCATCAAAATAATAAAAAATATTTATTTAAATTATATTTGGACAATAATCGTAAAACATTCTGATTTAGCTGGTAGTAGTACAAAGTAGTAGAATTAGTTGGCGAAATCACTCTAATTGTTGAGGCTGGGGATTTGTTAAAATTTCATTTTATGATATCCTTTGAAATTAGAATCCGCTGATTTGTTATTTAGATATCATGAACATTCATATGAAATAAAATTGTCGAAATCGATAGAGTGGTTGGAATTTTGTGGTGGATATTTTCTATAATTTATGTACAATGATGCAATATTTTTGTGATCTTTATTGAAAAAGGGTTTGATATAAAAAAAAAAGATAACCATGATGATGTACTTCGGGTTCATAAGCTGTCATAGAAAATAAAAATAGCGAAATCAGTGGAATGATTGAAGTACAATATAGTAGCTTTAATCTCATAGAGAATGAAGAAATATTTTTTTGTAACATAAATATTGTTTTTGTAAATTTTAAATGCATTTTCAAAAATTTCCAGTTCGTAAATATATATATTGACATATATATAGTATTGTAACATTTGTATTATAATTACATTGTTATATATATCTAGAAATTTTTCTCCGTTTATCTATTAAAAATAAAATTACCATGCCAACCTGTTAATAAAAAACAAAAACTCATCAATAAAGGCAAAATTTTAATTTAAAATACTGTTAAAATTAGAATTTAACTCTTATAACTTACTCTATATGATAGATTTACCTTATAAATAAAAAAAAAACAATTGACCAATTTTATTTTCTTTTTATAAAATTCTTAGAAAAAAGCTACCTGCAACAAATAAAAATATATTAATTTGCAAACTTGAAAAAAACTGATTTTTTTTTTTAATTTTGAGAAAACCTTATTTTCAAAGAAAAAAATTATTTTGCTTTTCAAAAGCAAAAAAGAGTATACTATTTTAATAAAATTAACGAGTGTAGAAAAAATTTTGAGCCTCAAACAATGCATTTTCATTTTATATTTATAAAACTTTATAAATTTATTGGAAATCTAGCTAATAGGTAAAAGCAATACATTTTGAAAAGAAATTATTGGGAAACATTTGCATTTTTGATATTTTTTGAAGAATTTTATTAACGCTAAGACTTTTAAACAATCTGAATGCATTATTTATTTTATCATTGAAATTAATTAATGAAATCATTTTACTATTAAATTATTGAAAAATATACTAAAGAATTCTGAAAAATAGTTCATTTGCAATTGTACTTACAAAGTATTATTCTAAGTTCATTTATTTCCACCGTTACGAACTTCTCATAGTCCGTTTTGAGATGGATCCTTTCGTTTTTTATGTGTTGAACTAACAATCAATTCTAATAAAAAGTACATATGAAAATGGAAGAAAGAACTAAAATCTTACTGAATTATCCCTTAAAATTAAAAAAAGAATGTTTATAAAATGTTTTCACTTGATTCCAAGCATTTCTTTAGAATACACCAACATTTCTTTTAAACAGTGCTTTACTAAAAAGAACATTACAGGAAATTTTTCTGAGAAATATGTGAGGATGTTTTTTTTTCAATTTACGGAATTCCAAGTTTAGATAGAAGTACCTTTGAGTAAGATAATTAACTTCTTTTTCATACTTTCAGACTGGCAACAAAAACCTTTCTAAGCTCTTACTTTCATTAGCTGTTTCACAGTTCTCAACAGAGTGAAAAAAAATGTTTTAAATTGAAAAAAAACTACAATGTTTTGCTTTAAAAATACCCAGTTTCTATTTATACGAAGTAGAGTTCTAAATCAATTTAAAAACAGTAGAAAGGAATAAATTATATCTCCACAAGATGCTTATAAGTTGCGATCACTTTTAAAGATATTCAAGATGAAAGAATCTACATAGAATGGCTGCTTTTTAGAAAGAGATTTTACCTTTTAACTTTTAAGTCAAAAACATTTTATTGCAACTTAAAGACATTTTATCCATTTCTTTGAAATAAGCAGTCGTATGTATTTCTCCAATTTAACTTGTATTCATATTTCTTCATAAACTATTTTTCGAATATTATGTACTTAAAAATTCTAAATTTTTTTCATTGATAGTGGGTGAAATAAACGTTAGAGTTAAACGTAAGGAATTAAAAAATAATAATTTTTAAAAATAATTTAACTTAGTGATAGGGGTTTCTCCAAAATTTGTTCACACATTCTCTAATAATGGTGTTATCCAAGAAAATATCTTGCATGGCATTAACGTATTATAATCACTAAATATAAAATTTTGGAGTGATTTTAGCATATTGTTTTATTTTGTTAATTAATTTATATTCATTTGTATTTTAGTTGTAGCTGCATTTGCGCTCTCCAAATACAATGATTGATTTAAAAACATTTTAATTCTTAAAACTTGTTTGAATCAGTAATGATTTTTAGTTTCGATTCCGGTTTTGGTTTCGTTTCCGTGGTTACTTCTGTTTCTGTTTCATTTAAATAATTCTGTGAGTATAGTATTTTGGATTTGTTTCATTAATTGGTTCTTATTCATTTACCTTTCATTTTGTGAACTTTTAGCGTGTAATTCTGAATTGAAATTTAATTTCTATTTCGACCTAGTTGGTTTCGTTTTAATTTTTGTTGATCAAGAAATGGGTTTTGATTGTTTCAATAATTTTATGATTATATATATACAAAATATGTGTGTGTGTAAGTGAAAAATAGATGGCTTATTTCTGACAATAATGACGTCATTGATGTTGCCTTGGCAGCTGGCTAAGTTTCACTTTCGTTTACGACAAAAGTGTGTGTGATGCATGAAAAGTACATTGAAATTTTATTTTTCATTATAAAAACCGTCAACAGAATTTTATTTGATGGTTCAAAAAGCTTATGAGGAGAAACTTAATATGTTTCTTTCCCTATAGTATGGGCAGAAAAAGTAAAATATTTTTAAAGATTGAAGAAAATCAATTTTAACAGATGATCCAGCGAGCGCTTTAACTGTAGCAAACATCTACACACCTGCTGTAAATAGTGATCGAAGATGGTCAAGCAGAATTAAAAGATCAATCAGAAAAATTTAAATACATGGTGAGACTCAGTGAATGTTATTGACACGTTACATCCTGCATGTGTTTCACGTTTGTGCGGGTAGTTTCCTAAGTTTTTCATCAGTGTTTTTCAAAATTTGACGTCATATATGTTTCCCCTCCTCTTTATAGTCATGATTAAGTACCATGCGTTATTTTTCTCTACCTGAATTTGGAAGGAACAGCTCCAGGGTTTGAACTTTTTACCATCAGAAGCGGTTGTAAAATATACGAAGCGATTTTGAAGGGCCTATCAAAAATGATTTCCACCATATGTTCATTGACATTTAAAAAATTGAATAAATGCATTACATGTAATGGAAAATATTTTAAGAAAGGTAATCGAAATTCGAAAAATAAGTGTAAGTATCTTTTTATTATTTTGTGATTATTTTTTTGATCATCCTTCAATTTTTCTGTAAGGAGTTTCGTCTTATAAAAATTTGTAATGAAAATAATTTCAGTGAATCCTCCTAAAATTAACAATTTTTTTTCATTTACATTTTAATTTGACTGTCATTCATATCTTAAAAAAGCATTCGATGAATAGTTTGAAAATTTGTTGCATTTTTTTCATTAAATGTCCATCTGGTCTTCATCAATATCTTCAGTTGTTTTGTGATAAAAATATTACCGACCAATTTAGGAGTTTTATTTCTTGGTATTTGACTTTTTAAACTCACATATAATAATAATTTATTTGAAGGGAAAATATTAGGTTTTACTTCGTCAAAAAATACTTTTTATTATTCGGAAAAATGAGTGCATTAAATTTCATTTATGAAATTTACTTGAAATGGAATTTAAATATAATTTGATATTAATAACAGAATTATTAATTGAAAAAATTCGAAATTGATGATTTAATTTAAAACACCATACTGAATATTCAAAGAATTTTAGTGGAAAATGAATATGAAATAATTGATATCTTTACTAACAAAAATGGAAATTTCCATGTTCTTTGGTTACTGACCCCTCAAAAGAGACTTTGAATTTGGTGATCCCAAATTTGGCTCAATATCTATTTTCGATGCAGATATGCATTTTTCTTAAATTGTCATTTAAAAAAAATGCGTCAAATATTAATGTTATGGCTTAATTTTTCACAAATAGATTTGAAAATTTTATAGCAGTAAAATGATTTTGTACTCATTTGTATCTCATATTTTTACTTTCTCATACAAGAAGTGACGAAGATCATATTTTTATTTTTCGAAAGCATTTTCAATGATTCTTTTGAACCCAATTCCAACGAAGAATCGTTTTATAAGCGGTATGGTGCAAACTAAATCCACCAAGGCTAAAAGACCTCCAGATGGCGTGGTATGAAAGTTTGCAGCGAGAGTACTATCTCAGTTGTCTTCTCTACCATCTGACCAAGATTAAAAATTAACCGTCCAATTACTGACCGTCCCAAAATAGAACTAGAGTTGCTGTAAAACGGAACGTTAGTCATCATAAAAACAGACAGAAAAAAAAACTAAATATATGAATATGATGACTCAAAAACTCTTGGTGCTGAATGGATGAAATTTAGAACGTAATCTTTACACAGAATTTGTTTATTTCTATCAAATTTTCAATTAATTTTTTGGATGGAATTCTATAAAATGTTCTATACTGGTGAAAAAAAATTCTTCAAAAATTTTATACTGGTGATTATAAATTTTAATTTCTGATGGATAAAATTTGATAAATAGTTTTGTATGAAATATACATCTGTACTCAATATCTATATTATATTTTGAACTAAATCCAGCCAAATTTGTCCGTCAATATATAATTTAGCATACATATAAATGTTTAAATAAATTAACTATAATGATTTAATTAAATACTAATTAAAAATAATTTTAAATAATAATTTAGTTAAATATTAATTTAAACAGAAGAAACAATATGCATATTAAAATAGCACTAATTCAAATTATCTTTTTAAAATTTTATTTTTGAACGAAATAAGGAATATTTATCAAAATTTTGATGAATTCTGATGCAAAATATTTCAAAGCATTTCATGAATTACAGTTAGCTAGTAATTTTATGATTTAAACTTTAGTAAAAGTATCAATAACAAAAACAATACAATATTAAAATGACACTAATTCAAAATACTTTCATACGACGATTTTCATTTTTGAATGAAACGACGAATTATTATCGAAAATAGGATGGATTCTGATGCAAAATATTTCAAAGCAATCATGAATTATAATTATTAAGTATTATGATTTTATGATTAAAAGAGTGTCTAACAAAAATAATATTCATATTAAAATGACACAAATCCAAATTACTTTCAAACAGAGATTTTCATTTTTGAGCGAAATAACGAATTATTATCGAAAATAGGATGAATTCTGATAGAAAATATTTCAAAGCATTTCAAAGTTATTTCCACTCGAGAAATGAGAAACTTAATAACTTGTATTCCTTTTAAAGGTCAAGCAAAATACGAATATTTCCTTTCACCTCCGCGTCTCAAATGAAAGAATCTTATCCTGTTTACAATGCCAAGTAATAGAGATTTATTTCTTAAGCAAATATTTAGTTTTCATCAATCATTCAGTCATTTCTAATCTATCCTAAGTGCATAAATTTCTACAGAAATCTTTTGAAGTCATTTATTTATCAGAGACGAATGAAGTTAAAATTTACCGGAGGCAGATTAATGAATTATATTTGCTTTGTTTGACTTGGGTAGTATTGTGTACCAAAGGTATGCATTAATATGATTGCAATGATATTCTTAGAAATAAACGTTAAAAAATATTGATGCTTCATAGGGTATAAAAAGGCTTTAAAGGAAATTGGTGCATTTGAAGATTAAAATATATGGAAAATATGTGTCACGAATTCTCCATGTTAAGTCAGTTAAATTTATACTGTTTCCGAAACATTTTAAAATTTCGTTAGAAATGTTTTTTCAGATAATTAAGATAGTGATCAAATTATAAATAGTTCTTTTAGAAGACAAGATTTTGAATGATTCATAAAAGTAAGGTCAAAAATAAATAATCATAAAACTATTTACGCAATAACACAACAAATATTTGAAATAATTGGTAATTGAAAAGTGCTATAAATATCAATAAAAAAATGAAAAATCCATTATATTTACAAATTTTTTAAAATGTAGTATATTTTATATTTATGTTCATTTTAAAATTTAATTTCCAATGTATTTTATTTTTGCTTGAGGATATGTGCATTATATATCTAAACTAATGAACAATTTCATGAACAAAACAAGGAACAATGAATTTTTTAAATTTCTTTTTTTCTCAGCTCTTATTAATTGTTTTCATTTCTTCAAAAGTGAAAAATTTTTGAATTTTAATGAAAATAACATCCCACTGCCATTTAAAAATATTTATTGATATAATACTTTCTAATAAAAATTTACTATTTTTTGAGGTATGTTTCTAAATCTGTAACTGTAACATCCAAACTGTTGTTTTTCGAACTATTCTTTAGCATACTTCCTACATAAAATTTCATACTTTTTCTTTGACTGGTGTGATCCCCTGGAACTCATTCATAAAAAAATATTTTTTTAATTCACTGATGTCTTTGCGTTTAAATCTCCATGTTCTATCGTAACTAGTGGAAATGCTCTGCCCAATACTTTCTGGGATATTCTGTGGTAAGGATTACGATTGGCCCGCCTCTCACCAGCCAACAATTTTCCATCTCATTCCATCATATAAACGTCGCTGGTTACACATTTTTACTGTGCCGATGTGAATTTCCTCGATTGCTGCAAGATAACACCAAAAAATTCGCCGATGTGTGTTAGCAAACGAAATTTGTCTTACCCTCCATACGCTTATAAAGCCTGTTTTTCTGCTGGCTCCACCTAACACATGTGTACACTTACGTATTAACAGTACAACATTTGCATTTTTATCTAGAAGCAGGGTTTTTTCCTTCAGTTCAGTTCTTTTTATTCAATGCGATAAAATAGGCAAATTCTCTTCATTTATTTCACCAGTGTACATTTTGAAATAACTCATTATAATTATTTAGAATTTTCTTATTTTTCACCCAGAGGGTTATTTCCTTGGTGTGGACATGGTTATATCTAACAGTGTTTAGCAGTTCATAGAATGAATGATCAAATTATTATTTATATCATTAGCTATTACCTAATAAGTGAAATAAATAATTGTAAATATACTTACTTTTTTTCATCTTTGCGCAAGACTTTAGTGTATATTAAGAACTATCCAAAACCACCGACTGTTAAATTAAAATTTTTTCCTTAATTCTTTTCATTCCAGTCATGGCGGTGAAGCAATAATGCCATGTGCATTGCTAGGAATTCATCATTTAATTTATCTTCATTTTACTTTTTGTTAGAGCAACTTAATATAAACAAACATACATGGATGCACGCATAAAAAATATTTCAATAAATGTAGAAAAACGTATATAGCTGATGATTTACAAGTCCATTTGAACCCAACCTCTGCGACCAGAAGTCCCAACATTCTGTCTTCACTGTCATTACCCACGCCTTATACCAGCACCATCTATCTAATTAGATGCCCCTTTCTTTTCTATCTTTTAACTCTTTTAACTGTGGAAGAGAAGGTGTCATCTAATAACATAAATAGTTTGGTACAATTACATATTATCTGTAGCGCACAGGCGCGTCAGTGGCAGCAAATGTGTAAGTGGATTTCTTCATTCATAAATCAACAGCCCTCCTAATTTCATAAGTATCTGTAATATATCAGACAGAGATACTCGGAGTTCTTCCTAGAACTCCCACAAAAATGACGCGTATTCTCCCGTCCAGACTCCTTAATGCACATCATGGCCTCTACCCCCTTGCAACTGTTATCCTCTTCACTTCCCATCCTTTTTGGACAGACATAACAGCTACATGGTGATTAGCGGCATGACGGGTATCAGCACGATCACTACCTAATAACACCGTCAGTCGACTCTCAGCCAGTCAAGTGGAATGAAACTTTTGTACTTTCAATAAGTGTAAAAGCTGTTATAGTTCAAAACACTATTTTAATTCTTAATCATGGTGCCCCAACCTCTAAGTCGCGGGGCCCGTGTGCAAAGCACCAGCCGCACTCCCTCAGATGGCTGGCCCTGGTCATGATCCACAAGAACTGGATTTGAGAACGAAACGCGATGCATACCGTTGATAGCGGGGTGATTCCAAGCCCCTTCTTATAGTAATAAACCACATTCAATAGAAGGATCATTTCATCATTTTAGCTACACCGCAATTCCATGGTCCATTTTAATTGGTTACAAAGCATTTTTTAGTTCCTTTCTCATTCTCAAGTGTAGAGCCAACAACGGCTTACACAACATCCTCATATATTTACAAAAAATTAGTATTATCTTGTTTTCTAATTAGAATATTAAGAGCTTCTTTCCAATCCCTAGGGAGTTTTACAGCATGCCAGGAGGTATTAAAAATAGCAAGGAAAAAACTTTTGCCCCAGTTGACTCAAATTGGCTAACATTTCACCCTGAATGCAATCCACACCAGTCGATTTATTAAAAACCATCTCACGAAAAGCGATTTCCAGCTCATTCATTGTAAAATGAATGGGTTGGAAAGTTCGTCCCGGATATGTTTTAGTTGGGGTTGGTAACAGGTACGATCAGACAACTCTTGCTAGATTTCGCAAGTGGACATACCCGTGCACAACGTCATGTAACGGGTCACAAAGTTTATTCCATATGTCCAAAATGCAATGCGACTCAAGCTACTCCTGCACACATTTTGGCCTGCAACGTTTTCAATAAAGGTCAACTGTTCTCGAGTCCTAAGGCTGTCTTATATTGATTGAAGGCATTTAGGATTATGGACCAGGTTTAATGTTACTGTCAAACAGGTGGGATAAGCCACAACACAACACACAAAAAATTTTGGACATTTGTTAAGGCAGAGATTGTCGTACATGACAATTGTGTATAATAGTTATGAAATATTAACGTTTGGCATGAATTTTGCAATTTTACAAAATTTATCATGTGGTCCTTTTTGAGTAATGTCTAGCCGTGTGGTTAATAATATCTGAAAATCGAATTTTTTCGTTAGACGAGTTATTCAAAGCCAATGAAAGCTAATATTTGGCATAGAACTACAATTGAAGATCAAAATCATTGTTATATTTCCTTTTTTGTGTTTTTGAGTTATCGTACTTTCATTCGCTTGAAGTTACATGCGTTCAATATCTAATTGGATTTGACTCAAAATTTGATAGATGTCTAAACTATAAAGTTAAATCTGGCTACCGAATTTTATTCATCTATCTCTCTTCGTTTTGTAGTTTTCTTTTCAACTTATATTTGAACTGTTGGCAAGTAGACTTGGAATAGATTTTTCTCCAGCAATAAATGTGATGTAAATTCAATTACACCACATTTGGATACCACAGATGTGGTGCAATTTCAGCTGTCTAGCTCAAAGCATGTTTGAATTATCTTTATCCCAGACTGGCAGACATTCCATTTTTTTTTTCCAAATTTAAGGTGGTCTGAAACTGGAAAATTCGTCAAAATCACGAATTCGAATGTTTGGATAATTGCAATACTTCCCATATACTTCGTATACGACAAAAAAAAAATTCTTTTTCTGTATGTCTTACTTATTCTTAAAATCTTTTCATCATTTTAGAAATATACTGTCTTACAAAACTCTTACTTTAACAACTTAAGCGAAGATGAAAGAATCCCTTTTTTTAAATGCAAATTGTTCTTAGTTCACTAAATCGTAATTTCTAAGAAATCATTTTGTTTCATCATCTAAGGGTAAACGATGCCTCTGAATGATTGATCGTCATGAGCTGCAAATCGGATCTAAAGTCAATAACTTAATGCCTGTCACTTGTTTGTGCATTAAATGTCAAATAGCAGGTATAGACCACTGAATTCATGTGATCAACAAGATTATATAACTATTACTACGCTCACTCTAGAAGTGAAATCTAGCTTATTCATCAGGCTATTTTCCACCCTTGAACATGTAGTGCCCATCACCTTCCCCAAAGGTATACACTAAAAGATAAACCAAAGGGAAAATACTACATTGTATATAAGCATAAAAATAATCCGGACAACAGATTTACAGGCATCAAGGTGGCAGGAATTGAGGCTGAGTTCAATTGGCAGTCAACGTCCATGTTCAAATCAATCCTGTAGCAGACCGTCCCTTTTTGGAAGTAGAGATACTAGATTCAGTAATTTTGATCACATTCATTATGTATTTTAATTTGTAATGAATATTTAAGATTTTTCTTTCTTACGTTATTTGTTCCAATTTCCTTATTTCGCTAAATTTTATAATCTCGCTTAAAAAAATAATTTTTCTCTTGATTCCTAGACTTTTGATAAAATAATTATTTTTTCATTTATAGAATAATCAGTCACATCTTTTAAAAAGTTTTTTATTATTATTTTCGATTATTTTAGTTATTATTTAATGTTTTGAGAATTTTAAAAATTTATGAATTCTTGAAATTAATTTTTTACAAAACCACCACAAAATATCACTACTCACTTGAATTTGATTCTACATAAAATTAATAACACTTTTTAATAAATTAATCTACAAAAAAACTATAATTGATAATTTTGCTATAAAATATTAAAATTATGCCGAAACTTCAACCTTCTAGTATATGGATAAGCGATAGAAAAGACTATTAAAGTATCTCGTTGTAACGAACACGCAAGAAATTAGTGTTAACTAAATTTGTGAAAAAAAATGAAAGGAAAGTGGTGTAACAAAACTTTAGAATCAGTGGAACTTTCACAGTCAGCTTTAATTATACTAAATGTGTAATAAAATTACTGGAATAAATAATACTAAAACTTATTTTTTAATAATTTCATTACATTTCAAAGTTCTGAAATTTCTTTCTTTAGGATTCTTGCGATGTTTTTAAAAATATTTGTAATAAACATTTTTTTAAAAAGATGAGAAATGTTTTTAAGAAATTAAGTTCGGTTTCTATTATATGATTATAATTGAAAAACATTCAAATTTAAACGAATGATTTATTCATTTTAGGAATGTGAAAACTTTATTCCATTTAGGAAGCCCAAAATCAGTTTGAATATACGAATCAGTGTAAATGCAAGAATCAGTATGAATTTAGAAAAAAAAACTTGATTAAGTTTAGAAATTTTAAAATCCGCATATAAATCAGTATGACCTTAGTACAGATAGAACTGATTTTTAAAACTGACTTGGGAATAAGAATTGTTCTAATTTCAATTACTTTTTAAGGCTAATTTCATGTTAATATAAAGACAGGATCTTGTAATCGAATTTTCCTCTCCTAATTTATAAGCTTGCTTGTTCTTTATGGCAAGGCATTATTTTAATATTTTTATAAATCAATAATTAGTTAATTATTTAATTAAAACGTTTAGATTCCATATATGAGGCTCTATCTCTTTAAAAAATTGAAAAGAAAATACCAATTTAAAAATAGTACATGTATAAATAATTATGAATTACAAATTACGAATTAAAAATCAATATTGATTAAAAGATAGTAATTGGGATTTTAGAGTAATTAAGAAATTACCTAAATATTAAATACTGAAAAATTATAATAAAGATTAAATAAAATTTAAAAGAGGATAATAAAATTTAATAGGGAATTCAAAAATTTCTTTCTGTTATCATTGAAATAAAATTATCACCAAAGGCAATTTATAATAAACATAGTCAGTAATATTAATGAGTGACTTTTTCCTCTCTCATACTATATTCATTCAAAATGGCGATGTTGGAAACTCTTAAAAACGAAAATTATTTTTTGAACGTCTAGGTCATTGACTTATATGTAATCAATATTTATGGTTGTTCCCTAAAATGAATATTTTATAGCATTTTAGTTTTACGAGTTGCGCATATTTCATGGAAGGGAAAAAATAACAAATGCGCTCACCCTCTTAAATCTTGATTTATGATTGCATTTGGAGAAAACTTGCAATGTACTTTCTGTAAATTCTGTGCACGCATTTTCCAATTCTATTTACTTTTTTTCGTAGCGAAATCTTTCAGGTGATAAATCACTGGTCCAAAGTGGAAGATAAAAATGTCTACTAATCACTTAAAATAAGCATAATAAAAATAAAAATTATGTTTTTTTTTATGAATGTTATGTATGTTTTTTCAAACCTATAGCTAGGCATATACGCCTTGAGACTTATTTTATAGCGAAAAATAATTGGATTCTTCATAATTTTTGAAATTTTCGACCAATGCACTTATTAGTTAGTAGTTTATTTACGGTCATTACTGGTTTATTTGAAGAAATAAAATGAGTTTTTTTTTCTCTTTAAATTTTGTTTAATCATAAATATTTCACTTCCAAAAATTATAGATTGTGTAGTGTAGAAATCTCTCGTATGTTTATTTTTTAAATATAGTTAATATTTTCCCTTTCATTTTGTTGTTGTTGTATTAGTGTTGATATGGATGTAAATTTTTTTAATTGGAACTTATGTATGGAATACTCCAAATACCATATGGAAAATTCATTTTTTTTCATTTCTCCTCGTGTGATATCAAAATTTATTAAAAAGTGAGGGAAATTACTAATAGACAACACCACTAACTGCCGATGAAGATAATAAATAAAGGTTCAATGGGTTTGAAGTGGAAAATAATTTTTTCAAATGTTCTTGATTTTAATGGCAAAACAAATATTATTCAATATTTATTTAAAAATGAATTGTGATTTAATCTATTCTATATCTACCACAAATGAAAAATTTAAATATTTTGGATCAAGGTATTTGTAAGAATCGAATCCTAAAAAAGAGACACCTTTTGACTGATTAGAATGCTTCAAAAGTCAATATTTTTATTGAAATTATATTTATTTATATTATGTAGAATGATTGTTACTGATTGAAATCTGTAGAAATTAATTATCTACTACAAATAATCAATATAATTTTTTAATTAGACAACACAATTTTGTTTCATTATGAAAATGTAAGTATGATGCAAAGGATTATAGATCATTATCAAATGTTTCTTTCATGAAACGATTTTGCTTAACAGTATACCATATTGTGGCAATGTACATATACTATATACTACATATTCAGCATAACTACTACACACTATACTATATATTCAACATAGCTACTACACACTATACTATATATTAAACATAACTATCCAAAAAATCTTGGCATATTCTTCAGGTCTCTGTTGTAAAGTTTCTCTAAGATTTTTAGGAAGGTATTTTCTTTATACTTTCAGATATTTTGACTGTGATTAGATTTACTTTGTGAATGTACAGTATCGGCATTTACAAAAAACATGTTAAAATTTATAAAATCCCTACAAAAAGCCAATAGAGTTATGGTGTAGTGTCTTCTTTGTTTTCTTTTCTAAACTTATTTTTAATTTTTGTAAGATGGTAACGCTGGTCGCCTAGCAACAACAAGATTATTGCTTAGATAAAAATAAATAAATAAATTGTGCTATTTTCTTAAGCCATCGTGTCATCTAATTTTGCTCATTTAAAGAGTTAAAACTTTATTACGAGAAAACAAATTAATATAAAATATCCACTTCAATGGATGGTATGAGAAGGTCTCGTATACAATTCGCATTTAACTCTTGGTGCAACTGAGTATTTCCTCTGCATTTAGCCATTGAACAAATGCTAATGATCCTAAGCTTTTAGCTGTAGAATAAACTAGATGGAAGTTGCAGTGAATCACGTTGAATAAATCTTCTAGTACAATTGAATAATTCTGAAGTCTTAGCTAATGAGCAATCTAGATGAACGCTTCTGTGACTCACGATTAATCTGTCGTTTGTTACAATTGAATATACCACAGCTTTCAGCTGTTGAACAATCTATTTATGAATTTTCCTCTTTCAGTGCTGAGCTTCTAAACTGAAGAATACCAAAC
Organism: Argiope trifasciata; assembly: GCA_026543055.1. NCBI lineage: Eukaryota > Metazoa > Arthropoda > Arachnida > Araneae > Araneidae > Argiope > Argiope trifasciata. The sequence goes on from JAPMOQ010031793.1 coordinate 2,264,491, forward strand.
GCTCTTTTTATTCTTCAAGCACAAATTAATGGAATACATAACATAACACCCTGTTATGTTAAAAATGTATAGTTAACGGCATAACACACCTAATTACATGCAATTTGCCTTTACAATTGTTGATTACTGTGTTTTTCTTTACTAAATTTTTTGTGTCCTGTACGTGGAACGCCGTTTTCTAAATTTGTGAATGAGACCTTTCTGTATTTGCTTACATGCAAAATAGATCCATAATTGTTGCTTTTTCTTGTAGTGTTAACATTCTTCTAAATTTCTTTAAAAATAAATAGTAAGCTACAAACCAAAATTGTAAAGACTTTATACTCATCATACTTTATCTTTATTATAATCGAAGTCCTTGTAACATATTAAATACCATCTAATTTATGCTTATAAATCATACTTTGAACCAAATAGTACCAAAGGAAATAAAAAAAATATCAAGCCGTAGGTTTTTTTTGTATTTTTCATATTCATTATGTTATACCATAATTTAAATTTAAAAGGTGACAAAAAACAGCATCAAGGATAAGACACATCTTGTTTCTACCATTTTATAATGAGCAGAAAAAATAAGCATCTCAGTTATTAACTATTGATATATTCAGATTTTTAAAATATAAAATAATCTATGTAATATATTGACTTCAGCTTATTTTCTTATTCTTATACATATTAATTAAGACATTTCGACTTTAAGACTCTAAATTTCAAAATCTTTTGCTCCAGAACTTTATTCTAAAATGATGCAATGCATTTTGAACCAGTTTGTGTGCATGTTTGTTTAGAGTAACTTCATTTGATATTAAGCACATATCTATTTATCGGTATCATATCTGGCATTTATTTAATCAGATATGCAATTATAAGAATTAAGACATGATATGAATACGTATCATTATGTTTATAATATCTGTGGCGATCTCAGGTCCTGTAATGACCGTCTATGTATTTATAAGTTTTCAGTCATGTCTATAAATAATTCATCACATGTTTTGTTTTATTTCCTCTAAATAAATTGTGTTTAATTTAAACATATCCTTTTGACGGACCCAACGTTTGGAGATTTATTTGTCACCAATTCCACTGCAGTTACTCTAATATTAAACGGCTGAATAATAGCCGTCGTATAATAAATCTCTTTAACAAGAATTAAAATCTTCAACTGTTTTGGTCTTAAAATTGTTAACTGAATGTTTATATAATTCTGTCAAAAGCATATTCCTAATAAAAATCATCATAATAGGCTTCTAAATTCTGGTAACTAATGGAAGCCTTTTCTGTGCAGTTTGCTTTATCATGTGGTAATGAAGTTCACTATTTTCATTGCTAACAAGATTTAATTTAAAAAATATATTCCTACTTTAAAACTCACTTGGAAAAAAATATATACTTTTTAAATCTATAATTTTTTTCCGTGAAATAAAAGAAAATTCAACTGTCTTTTAATCATCCTTCCGAATTTACATTTGTAACAAACCTCTTTATGTTGAACATTTTTCAAATCGAATTCTACGTTTTCAGGTAAAGTAAATAACTAAACCGAAGACAGACTCTATTAAATTTTTTTTCAGAACGTACCATTAAAATAACATGAAGACAAAACTCCCCCAGGAAGAATTTTGTTTTTTAAAATAAATAAAACACAGTTGCATTCGAATTTCACAAACAAGTTTTCTTTAAAGAAATTGCTTCATTTTATGCATTCCCCGTCTTTTTTGTATTTATCTTCCTCTAAAAACTTTCTTTTTTGTTCGAAAATTAATGATGTATAACAATTTATAATAAGTTGCATGTATACTAATTTTTTGAAGACATGTGCTTTAATAAGGAGTATTTAACACCATTTCTGTGTGTATAAGAAATAAAAATTATGGTTCCATGTTTTTGTTTCAAACGTTTTTTGTTTTTGTTTCGTTCATAGTATTCGTTATAAAATAACATAATTCTCTCAATAAAATATAATAGGATTTTTGACGTAAGATAAAAAGTATATATCTTTAATTCTTTTATCTTTTATTTTTTTATTTACTTTCAATTTTTTAACCTTTTTCATAAAAAGACTGATCAATGCATGAATCATGATTAATATGTAATGATATTTTAACATCTGATTTAAATTCAAATTCATTGCTAAAGTTTTATCTTAATTTCGGCCATGTCAAAGTCATTCTAAAATATTCTCTTATATCATTATTCGATTCCACTTTGTCTACTTAATTAATTCAAGCGAAAGCTGAATTAATGGCTGAATCGGCTAAAAACCGAAGCGTTATCACACTCTGCGGGGAAGGGTTTGAAAAATGTCTAGAAAGCACACTCTTTTAAAAAGATCACTATGTTTCCCTTATCAGAATTCACGTACGTCAGAAATCTATGTCAGAATCTTAATAATATGGAAAAAAATATGTTCCATACTGGGAAAAAATATGTTCCATATCAGTACCTCATGTTACCGAACTTGTTTTCTGCTTTGCAAATAAGGCTTATATGTATGTATGTGTATGTGTTGGTGTGTATATACATACTTCCAATTACAAAATTTCCTCAAATAAATTACTAAATATATAAAAATGCTTTGATTTTTACAGAGGGGGATTGGTTTTTATATACGCTTATTTATAACGAACATATATTTATATATTGTTATTATAACGAATATTTTATACAACAAAAAATGTGAAACAGTAACCAAACTATTAAAAATATTAAGTTAATATAAGCAAAAAGAATTGAAGAAAAAATATGAATCAGTCTGAAGACATTATTTATTTTTAATTCTTTTTATTTTTTATTACTTTGTTATTATTATTTTATTATTTATTTAATTTTTATTCTTTTTATTTTTGATTGTTTTTTAAAATTACTTTTTCTGTTATATCAAAGTGGTATTTTTACTAATGAGTCCATCTATGTTTTAGTAGAAAGAACAATAGTGCTCTCTAAATACAATTGCATCACTTTTAGTTTGATTTCGAAATATTTCTTAGATTTTTAGTTTGTTTCGGAAATAATTTTTAATAGAAATCTCATAATGTTTGTATTTTTGATTATGAAATTAAAAGCATTTTAGTTTTTCTTACATTTTTCTATAAGGATCCAGTGGGATTCTGGATTCTTCTAATGATTATATAGTATATATATACACATAGCACACTTATTCCAAATAGTAGAATTTAAAACTTTTATTCACTCTTGCCATTCCATTCATTGGATGCATGACTCCATATTATTTATGTATTTTTTATTTTTTTGGAAATAAAAAATTCCTTCTAAAATTGCATCATTTATCATTTATAATAACACATTGAAGATATGTATAGCTTATTATGAAAATAAGTTAATATGCAGAAAGTGTTCAAAAAAGATCTTAAAAATCTCAATTTAATTTTAATTTTCCTTTTCATTAGTATTTAAAATTTAATTTATTTTCTTAATAATATCGCAAGCTGAAAGCTGTCTCTATACTAGAAAATATGCAACATAAACTCTTTGTTCCTTTCAAAGAGCTCAAAATAGGTTTGAAGCTGAAAAGAGACGTTTAAAATAATCTCTATCACGAGATCTTAATGATTTGGAAAAAATAGCTTTAATGCTTTTTCACCTGTCAAAGGAGGAAGAAGTTATAAAAAGAAAGGCAACGGCATAAAGCCTGATTTCCTTTTCGCGTGTGTTGCTTATATTAGCAGAAGAAAGAAGCATTGCATTGAAAATTAATTACTTGCAGCAAAAATAAAAATGTTTCTAATTTTTTTTTTGTTTCATATTCGATTTCCGGTGATGAGCCTTTGCTACGGAAATAACTTAAAATTGTCATATGTTGCATGATTTATCAGCAAATGACCAAATGTTACGCTATGTTTTTGAATATGTACAAATAATTCCAAATATTTTGAATATGTCTTAATAATTCCAATTAGTATTTTTATTAAGAAGTTGCACATTAATACATTAAATGGAGCATATACTAAATGATATATATAAAGAGCCTGTAAATTTGCTTTCCTGCTCTAATGATGTCATCTGGAGAGAGAGGGATGTACAGTGGTCTGTATTGGATGTCGCGTCAGTGATCCCAGAGCTTGGCAACAAAATTGGGACTATTTGGCGAATTTGGCGACAAAACGGATAATACCGAAAAATCGAAAATTTTCCCAATCATTCCATTAAGAAACGAGAAGAATGCGCCTGATTGGACTAGAAGCTTTTAGCCTCACCCCTTCCCGTAGCTATAAAAGGTCGGCAATCTAAGGTAGGTAGTGGTGACCGATCTGTAGATCTGAAATGAGTGGTCTCGAATTGGTTATGGATAGGAGTCCAGTATGGAGGAGTCGCTGAGAGAATACCGTAGCAACGAAGGAAGGGTGAATTGATGTGTGCCTTATTCTGTCGAAACCTGTGCCGTGTGTCATTGCCCGTTGTGTAGTCGCCTTGAACGGAGTAGTCTTGAACTGAGAAGTAGTAGCGAATTGAAATAGTGAGCCAGCAGAGAAAGCGAGAAGAGACGGCCCTTTTGGAGAGACTTATATGAGTGTAGACAGAATCACTCAAAGATTCCCTCTCCTTGTCTTGTCGTTTTGTGTGTGCTATGGTCGTTGTCAATACGGAATTTCTATGTATGGTCTACTGTTGTTATTGTGGGCTTTGGAGTGCTAAAAATTATTTCGATATATATATATATATATATATATATATATATATGAATCGAAACTGAAAATTTTTTCATATTCGAGTAAGACTAAAGTTTATAAAAAACTATCATTGTGTTTAGTGAGCCTTAATGCTGCTACTACTAAAATAATGAATCCAAATAAATGAGTAACATAAGCCAAGTATAAAGGAATACCATAGAATCAAAATTATAACAAATGGAAAAAGAATCCTGTCTGAAGGCTTTTTCAAGGGTCACCCGAAGGCAAAGATCCAAAATAAGAGATTTTTTTCTGTGAGGAGTCGGGCAATGTCCAGCAATATTGACCCCTCATGATCCGAAAATCCCCTATGGAGGTTCTGAGCGCCATCTATTGATTTAGTATCAGGAAGTTTATTTTATTTTTAAGTTAAAAATTTTTCTTCATTTCTATTTCAATATTAGTATTGCATTAGTTCTTGGAAAAATCCTTTTTGTTAAAAATTTTTTAATAGAAATATTCGTTGCTTTTATGAATAATATTTTGTTATTATAAATTGTTTTAATTTTAATTCTATTCACTTAATATAATTCTATTAATTCTATTCACTTAATATACAACCACTACAAATAAAGAATTCTCTAAAAAGTAAACCCAGAAAAATAATTCCAAAATTTAATTTTTAAAAAAAATTCCTTAAAAATTTTTAATTTTTGATTTTGTAGTAGGAGGAAAAGCGTAAAAGCTGCGTAATTCCTGGCAAAAAAAAGTAATCAACCATAAAAGAATTTTATAATTAAAACTGATTTCCAGAATTTCAAAAAATTAAATTGTTTTGAAAACCGAAACTAAAATTTTTTTTGAAGCGAAACAAATTATGCCGAAATCGAAATTGAAATTTAATTCTTAATTAAACTATAAAAAGTAAACAAACCTAAAAGCCAAATGAAATAAAACAAACCTAAATTAGAATAATTTAGGAAACGAATCGAAACTAATTACGGAAACGGAGCTAAAAATTGGAATCGAATCTAAAAATTATTTCGGATTCAAACAAGATTAAAGTTTGAAAAAACGTAAAATGTTTTTTAAAAAAATCTATATAAAAAAACTATCATCGTATTTAATGAGCGCAAATGCAGCTATTACTAAAATTCAGATGAATCAAATAAATTAGCAATATAAGAGGAAACGAAACTAAAAATAAGAAAAAAAATTCATATTTGACCGACTAGACCACTGAGACAGCAACTGCGACGGGAAATATGATTAAGCCCTAGGGGCCCTCACCGGCCACGGCACAACCTTTTCCGCAAAAAGTACGTCCCCTCATCGATGTGAGGTAGCTAATTTCTCCCCTTTTTTGGTGACTGGAGGTAGCCACCCCCACCACCATTCATCAAGGTGATGAGAACCAACCATCTTACTGCTTACTCCTTCTCATATTTGAGGTGCCCATAGTGGACGATATTTCGAAACAATAGAACTGTTTTTTAAATTTTCACTTTGATAGCTCTTATCTAGTCTTGAAATAGAAACTGACTAACCAGGGTAGAATCTGCACGGTCGGTTGGGTCGAATCAAAAAGGGTAAATTATAAATATTGAAACAAGCATGTATACTTTTAATTAAACTCACTTTTTATATGAATTGTGAAATCATAATTCCATTAATGAAGCAACATGTTTTTCTTTTCTCTAATTTTAAGAGGTAGGCAATATTTTTTCTTCTCTTTTAATTCGAAGATGGCAAACGGAATTGATGAGCATTTTATTATTTGTATAAAATGTAATGTCTTTTTAATAAATAATAGAAAAAATTACTGTCTCCATATTTAATATCGCTGATTATTTTTGACAAAATTATATTTATCTTTGCCGAATGCAGATTGAATTGCTAGACATACAGCACGAAAAATAAATTGATAAGTAAAATACGAAGAAAATTTTCTTGATTTATTTTAATTAAATATAAAATTGATATAAAATCAGATAATTAAGAAATAGTTTGAGTAAATAATAATTCTATAATTAACCATCTGGCTGCTCATCCCGCGATTTCCACGAGCAACTCAAATGTAGCAAAATCTGCTCATCCCACGATTTCCGCGGGTATGGGATTTTCTGATTTATTGAAAAGCGAATCCCGTTTCACACCTTTAACCATCGAAATAAATTATATACAGTATTACACATTTAGTTTATGTTTTGGCCAACAAATGTCGGTAGTTATTCATCAAACTGCGGCATTTGAACACACGTGGTATTGCCGCTCAAACTTTACTTTTTGAACCGTTTTTTTTCTTAAAGAAATAGTTGCTTGAATTGTTCAACGATTAACATAGAATATATTCCTGGTGAATTATCAGATTCTGAGAGCGATTTTAGTTTTGATAGGGATAGTGATATGGATTATTCGGACTGGTCTTCAAATAGCGATGATTCTGATCATGATTCAATAAACTTGCAAAGCTTTAGGTAGTGGTGCAAAATGGATGTGAAGAATGTCCCTCCTCATTAAATTTCATACATTTTACTTTTTGTATTATGCAATAATTAGAAATTAAAGGTAATCCAGCAGAAATTTGTTTAATTTTTTTTGCTAACATCTGAAATTGGCTTTTCTAGCAACTTAGTTTTTCCTGATAAAAATCTATATACAAAATTTTTTCTAGAAAGAGAAAATGCCCTTTTCAATTCTCCAATATATAAGTCTTAAAATATGCAAAAAATGTTTTTTGAAACGATTTCGGTGCAAAATAGTTAACAATCAGAATTGCTGCATTCTGATTGCTATTCTATTTCCTTCTTTTCGTTTTTATTACCATTCCGTTTCCTTCAGTTTGTATTTGTGACTTATTAATTTGTTTTTGTATTTAAGATTTTCCATTATCAGCTTACAAGCTAAATCAAATATGAGGCATCAAAAACCGGATTCGCTTAAAATCTGATGAAAGAATAGAGAAATAAAAATAAATGGCGAACTTTTTAAAATAAAATGATAAAAAAAGCCTATAAAATATATAATTTGAAATTCTTGTGCATTGTGCATTTTTTTGCAGTTCTTTTGAATAGTGTTTCAATGAAAATCTTATATTGAAATGTTTTCTTATAACACTTTTTCAATTTACTACTTCCCTAATCTAAGTATACATATTTTGACTCAGATAATTAATTTCTTCTTTTTTATGTTTTAAGATTGGTAACAAAAACCTTTTCATTCTGATGTTTATTTAGCTATTTCATTCAGATTCCAGCTATAGAGAAAATTTTCAAAGCGGAAACATGTTTCTAAAAGAGCATACAATTCATATTTTAATCCAGCAGATTTCAAAATCAATTTAGATTCTGTGGTAAAATGTAAAGTATTTTTTCTCAACATGTTTTTAAAATTATTACTATTTCCATAGATGTTTGAAATGAAAGAATCTGAAAGTTGTATTTCGAAACAGGTTTTAACTTTAATTGTATTTGAAAATCGATAAACATTATTTGTAATTTAAAAACCTATTTCCTTTTCTTTGAAATAAATTATAATTATTTGTCAGAAAGATAAATTTGCATTCAACATTTTTCAATAAAATATTACTTTAAATTGTATTTATTTATAAATTTTAAGCTTTTTATAGGAAAGGAAGTTTAAAAAACACTGATTTTTGACAATAATTTATTTTATGGAAATTTCATTGCAACTTAAATAAATGAATTTTCCAAAATGAAATAGAATTCTTATGGAGAAATTCTGCTTTTTAATTCTAAATACGAAATTTATCAGTAATTTTTTGTATATCAAAATAAATATTTTCAATTGTGTATATTGAGAAACGAGAAAATATTTGAATTTATTACGTTTAATAAATTGAAATTAAAAATACACAAAAAAATCATGGGACTCTTTTACTTGTTACTGCAATAAAAAAATGAAGAAATAAAAAACAATCAAAATTTCATTTCATTTTTAAATTTTACAATAATGACATGCTGCTGACATAAAAAAATTCTGTATATTTCATAGTTTTTAGTTTTTATTCACTTAACCAGCTTTTATAAAACATTAGTCATCCACAGCTTATAAGAATTAGTTGAAGTGTGAGCGTGTCTTTTTAGCGGAAAATCAAATTATCTTCTCCCCCAACCTTTAAGGATTGATACTTGTAAGTAAGCAAGTATTTCATTTTCAAATAAATATTAAATTTGAAGCGAAGTACGTCAAATAATAATTTGAACTCAAAACTAAAGAAATCAGGTTAAAGATACTGAATATTTAGAAGATTGCAACATTATTTTATCTTGGAAAGTATTTTATTGAAAAAACAAATTCAAATCACAGCTGATGCGTATTTTAGGAGCACAAATTTTGATTTAATTGAGATAGAAAAGGAGAATTATATGGTATTTTTATTATTTCTTTAAGGATGAGATAAATCATTTTCGAACTACTTAATTTGTACTATTGATATTTTCCGCAGGCAAGCCATTTTCATTCTTTGCATCGTACAGCGAAATTAACCGTTGGAAAAGAAATATTGGATTGTGGAAAAAATGTATACCGTGTAAAATGATTACCTTGTTTAGTACCATAAAGTAATCAAAAGCTCACTAAAGTAAATCTGACATCTGATACAGGTTGTAGTACTTATTTCAGCAATCTTAGAAAGCATAGCTATATTTTAAAAACTGTGCTGGAGAGAAATTTTCATTTAGTACTAAATTATAGATGGCTGTACTCATTTTTAAAACGATTTCGGAACCATTTAATTACCATTTAAAATCTGAAGAATGTTTTTTAAACGTTTAATCTGATGACCTTATTATTGGCTTGTATTTGCATTATGGTTTCTTTCAATCTGATCAATTGGGATTTCCATAATAAAAGAGCTTTTCGAAAACTTTAAAGGGCTATTTATTTTCATTCATTTCCCCCTATTTCGAGAATTCAGGTTGTGGTGAGTTTGAGCTTGAAAAGAGGCCAAAGGCAAACTAGCGCATATGTGAAATATTCGATTTGCTTATTTCATGAATAAATAAATTAATGTCGTCATCTGACACATGTTGTAGTACTCCTTTCAGCAATCTCGGCAAGAATAGGCTATATTCCAAAAACTGTAATGGATAGTGAGTTAGAGTTATGACTCAATTATGGAAGGTAGTACACATTTTTTGATCGATTACGGAACCATTTATTTGCTATTTAACATCTAGTGATTATGTTTTAAATTTTTGATAGGATTGCCTTTTTACTAGTCTATGAATTTGCAATGTAATTTCAATGATAAAGGCTTTTTGTAAAATTTTAATTCCTTTTCCGCTATTTTCTACAGTCCATTAATTTTGTGTTTGCATTTGGAAGAAGCTATTTTCAAGAGACCAAAAGCAAAATAGCTTAAATATGAAACGTTCTATTTACCGATTTCAGAAATAAGTAGCGGAGTCTTAACCTCTCGACAGATCAGATGATAAGGGTATTGTTATGGCATTGAAATTATTTAGCAAGTAATTGTACATTGTGAATGCGATTAGCAATTATATTAAGCAGCAGTAGTAAAGTATTAACGTAGGAATGATGGTCAAGTAATAAAAAGTTTGAGGTAGTAAAAGTTGGAGAATTTAATGGGTGGCAATGTGGTTTCTTTAATGATGATGCACAAATTATGATGAGCGAATTAAAGATGAAAAAATTTACAAGATGAGAAAAATTTACAATTTACGATAATCAGGTTTAGAGCCAGCATAAGAATTCATCTTTTAAACAACACATCGAAATAGTTTGTCTTCAGGTATCTCCATCTGGGCCTTAACTTCTGACCACAGCTTGATATCTTCACGATATTCCCCAACTTTCAGAATATCGAAAAATATCGTGGAACATCGCACAATATCTTTCTTTGCTACGTGCAAGTTTCACTCTTTCTAAATGAAAGTGTCAAATAAGTTCACGAGATATTATTTCTCAGAATCGTTTGTTCATAGATATAGAAAACTATTATGATGAAATTTTGGATGGATATGAATACTGGATACGGTAGAAACAAATTTGAAAATAATGATTGATGCTATATTCTTTGTAGTTTTTTTCTAGTTCGACATTTTGGAATGAACCGATTTATTCCTTTTAAAATTATTTATTTCTATTATTTTAAATTATTTTCCATTATTTTTAAATCTCTTCAAAGGACACATAGTTTTTTTTCAATATTTCTAACCTGGAATTCTAACAAATCGCGCTTCTAATGATTTTATAATATTGATATTTCTGGTTAAATATTTGTAAATTATTATAATTTTTAAATTATTCTATAAATTTCTTTATGATTTCCTCAGAAATAGCCTTTGTAATACAAATCTCTAAAAGTTCGTGTTAATCTGATGAAGATTTTTATAAAATCAAGAATTCTGCTTTGATTTGATCTCCAATTATTTTAGCTGAATGTTTGCACAACTGCTTTTGATTATCAGCTTGTGACCAAGTTGATAACGATATTTCTTAGCATTCAGAATATCGAAAAACATCGATAATTACTTCACATTATCTTTTGCTTTTTATTATAAACAAGTGCCACTTTTTCAATGAAACTGTCAAATAAGTTCTCTAGACATTATTTAATTCTATTATTTCTCAGAATCATTTAATCAAAGATGCATTGATCTTTTATGATGGAACTTCTAAAACAATTGATAAAGAGGGGCCAAATTAATAAATAATGACAATTGTATATACTTTTTGCTTTACTTTTTCGATATTTTGGAGGGAAAGGGTTTATTTCTTTTATGTTGTTGTTACCAGTGGCATTTTACAAGCCCGCCGATCGACATGTTAGTGATTTAAGCCCTAAATGAGCGCCCTTGTTTTTCAGTTACTCTAACTAAGGCTAAGAGTACGACTTATCTACTTCATGCTTCACATTCGCTTTCACATCCCCTTTGTACAGGGGGCACATTCACACTACTCACAGGTAGAACACAGAGTAACAACCACGCCCGAATCGGGACGTCCAGATCACGGGGAAGACACACTACCCCTGTGCCAGAACGCCAAACTTTCTTTTATAATAATAAATATTTTTTTTAGGCTCTAGCGAAAAATTGTTTGTTCTGCCAATGTATTAAGGAATATTGCATACCTTTAATATAAAATATATATCCATTACATATTAATCATTAGTTTATTTTTATTAGTTACCTTTAATTTGCAATATTAGTTCCTTCAGTTAAATTCTGTATGCTTCTAAAGATTTAGAAGAAAAGTTTTTTGCTTGATTGAAAGCAGGATTTGCAATTTCATCAAAATCAGAAAAGTTACCACACAGGTAACCTAAATGGAAGGACTAAAACCTATTAAAAATAAAAATTTATCTCCAAATTATGTTTATTGAATTTTATTAAACTTCCATTAGAGCAAAGAGTATTATTCATTCATGCGAAAATTTTCAAACAAAATGATCACGCAAATTCTGAAGAAAACTACTTCAAACTCTTATTCCACTGAAGAAATGTCGGAACTATTAAGCGCTACAGACCTGTGATTCTCTTTATTTCTATAAGAAGGATCTGAAATGCAATTTTCCTGTTGCATAATAATAATTTTTATTTGTTTTGAATCCCATCTTGCTCTGTGCCCCAAGAGATTTGCTTTAATTCTAATATGATTATATTTCAAGAAATCTTGAGAGGAAAACTTTTCATAGTCAACATTATGAAATGAGTTTTCAAAGAAAATTCAGTACGGCGAGCAGTATAAAGATTAATAAAGATTAAGAGATGTGTTCATATCTATTGTCTAAAAGTGTTACGGGTTTTGACTTTTTGACTTTGAAGATGATGAAATTACTAATATTATATATATATATATATATATATACATACATACATGAACACACCAATCTGCATAATATTTAACAATAATAAAGATAAATTAATGAGTGTGCAATTCTATTTTTATTGATTCTTTACAGATCAGACCGTTTTACATACAGATATAGCAAATTTGGAGTATACACAGAGTTGGGAATTATGCAACATTTCACCAAATTTCGCCAATTTTTTAAAATATTTTTGCTTGATATTTCAACATAAACATTATTGATAATTTTATGCTTAAAATTCAAACTGTTATTGTTTCAATCAGATATCTAATCTCGTGATTTTCTTCATCTCCGAAAGCTAAGGAAGAAAGATCGTGTTTTATGTTCTGTGTATTTTATTAGAAAAAAAAATACTGCATTTACAGTTCCGATAGCAACAGATTTATAATAGCACTCTGTGTCATGGAATTGATTTCAACTGGGAATGTTCAAGTAAACAATCGATAGAACATACATAAAGTTTATTACGGTTTTAATATCCAATATTTTGACGCTTCAATGAATAATTATTTATGGATGCGTGTTTCTAATTTTCTTAAAATTGCATCCACTATGCTTACCAAATAAGAAGGTAGAAAGCAGGAAGTCTTGATGTATTCGAAAATATTGTTAGACACTTTTCTTTTGAATAGAATTTATTAGGAATTTGAATGGAATCGAATAAGTTGGTTTAATGATACAACCATCTACTTAAACGAGTGTTGGAATTATAATATCCTCAAGTCAATCCTCGTGTGTATATAAAAGAATACATAGCATCTCCCCATGCCCCTGAGACCTTACATTGACCGCTCCATCAAACTAACATTCTTTTCGAGGTAGTTAATTACTGTCCTTTTTCCTCACCTTCACACTTTCAAATAGTTGGTAAAAAGCTCTTTGACACCATGTCCTTCAAGGTTTTGAAATTACCTGGTACGAGCAGTACTGTACTTAAATCATTATTTACAATCTTCAGGTTTGTTTTTTTCTTTAACTCTGAGATTTCAATACATTCCGTTAAATAGTGGTAAACAGTACCAATTTCTATACAAATGCATTTATTTTTTCGTTCTTCTAAATCTTTGGAACTATGAAGAAAATCTCCCATATCCAGATATTATTTGGATAATCAGTGGATGATATCTCCTTATTTTTTATTACTGGCATGCCCCAGGGACTATAATCCTTACGATTATTTAAACAGTTCCTTGGACAGGCAGACAGATGGAGAAATAAATATAATTTAAATATGATGATTTTCGAGCCGAGTCTGAAACTCGAATTTCCATTCTTTGACTATACTTTCTCTATACAATACTTTTTCTTTGATTCGTATAGAGAAAGAAAAAGCTCAGAGTAAAGGGCAATATGCTAATTATATATAAAACAACATAATTTTGTTGAAACAGGAGAAATGCATTTTAAGCACTACGGTACAAGGGTGAAGACACAGAAGGGAAATAATGTAGCTCCTGATAAATAATTCAAGGTAGATTTATAACTTTTGAAAATAATAAGAGAAATGTTTAGTAATTTTATACTTTAAAACATTTTAAAATCTAATAATATAACTTTCTTATTTAATGATTTATTTAGATTAAAAGGTAGAAGGTTTTTATGAATAAAGAATTCCTGTTTTTAAATCAAAATAATTTATCTTTAAATGAATTTTAAGATGTCGTAATAGGGCAAACATTTAAATACGATGATGGATGCCATTATGAAAATTATTTTTTTCTGTCAACGTTTAGGCTGCAATTTCTTTAATGATTATTAAACATCTATATCATATTAGAAAAGTATAGAAGAGGATTATATATGGGTGCATAAATTTAAATTTATTTCTAAAAAATACAGTTTTCATTCATGTTTTTCCAAGATTGTCGTCATTTATTTAATACTCATTTATTCTTTTTAAAATTGCTCGAAAGCAATCATCAATATTTCTGGATCTGACACGAGGCATATATTCAAATATATGTATAGTTTTTTTATACGAATAAATTCTTTCTAACATGGAAAAACTTACTTCCTCTTTTAATAGTCGCATATTTTAAAATCATGGCATACATTTTTACTTAATTTTATTTCAAATATAAATTTTTTTCTATGTCGATTATCTTCTTAGTATATGAAATAATTTTTTATTTGTGGTGAAAAACCATTGATCATAAAGATTTTTAAAAATCTAGTTGTATCTGAAAAGTAATTTCTTTTCAAAAAATAAAAAAAGTCATGAATTACATAATAATAAAATTTATTCGAAATTAATCTATCATAAAAGATTAACTATGAACTAATTTCGGAGGAAATTGCTAAAGTTCAATAGAAATTACTTTTTTTTAAAGATCTTTCAAACTAGTTAAAATATAAATTCTTTATTTGAGCATAAATGAATATTCTTCATGTATTATATAATGGAATCCTTCACTTTCATCAAAAGAAGATTTAGGTTCAGAGAAATAGTATTTAAATCTGGGATTACTTAAGTCCTAAAATATTTTAATTGTTAATTTGAGAATTAAAATTAAACTTTTATTATTTAAAATAAACGAGTATATTTTTGTTCTTTTTTTAAAAAAATATATTATTTAAACAATTATTTAGTTGCTAAAATAATGTTACAAGCCAGTAAAGTTGCCTCCCAGCATGATTAGTTGAATCACTGGGAATACCTTTGTACTGATGATTGGTAACAAACTTGCGACCAATTAGGCAACTTGGCGACCAATCTGGCGACTTTGGAGACAAAATAGCATACGGAAACTTCAAGAATTTAAAGATCCATGCAATAGGAGCCGAGATACTCCGGATTGATCCAGAAGGCTCTAGGCCCAACTCCAGGGAACTATAAAAAGACTGCAATTTCAAGTTGCAATGGATGGCGAGTTGAATCGTATTCGGTGCCGTAGACAAGTAGCAAGCCTTCGAGTGGATAGAGAAGCAATGATAGTACGTGAAGCGAGAGACGAATTGTTGTTTGCCGGGTCCCGTTGTCTACTGTGGTAACAGCGTCGTGTCGTGTGTGTAGTAACGAGTCAGCAGCTAAAGCGAGGAGACAGTGAAGAAGTTCAGCCGTTTGAGAGACTGTAGAGTGAAGATCTGTGGTTTCCCTCTCCTGCTGAATTCTGTCTGGCTGCTTTGTATGCTGTGGTCGATTGCTACTTATGGACTAATTTTGTTGTTGTGTGCTATTGTGTGTTCGTCCCGGATGTACATGTTTGTCGTCTGTGTGCTGTCCTGTCAACCCTAGGGGTACCTCGTAATTAAGGATAAGATACTTTAGGTATGGTGGCTGGATCTTGCCAACCCGGTTGGTACAATAATAGATAGGGTTCTGATCCTCCCATTGATGACTGGACGTACTCCGAGGGTTGCATAGTGGCCGGTGATGGCCCTTAATATTCAACTACAGTTCCCACCAGTGTTGCTGTAGCGGCGGTAAAGTCATTCAGTTGTCGGTTATCCATATGTCTTCGTGGCGAGTCGGAAGTTAGTAATACGACTTCTGCTATCCTGTCTTCATTTAAGTACACGTCGTCGATTACTACAGAATCCTTCTGATTGTGTTTCTACATCATACACCATTACAGAAGTGAACCTGGTGGTGGATCAGTAACAACAATAAAAGTTTTAAATGAAAGGTTAAGAATTGAATTTCTTCAATGAATTTGCTTGTCAAATAATTCATTTGCTAGATAAAGATGGAAAAGTTTTGATTTAAATGTTTTTCTTTTAAACGTTTGAATTTTTAGATGATGGAAAAAAGGGCAATATTTAGCTTTGAGGAAAAATAGGGACATCTTTATAATATTTCAATTTCAATGTCTTACTCTTATTTTGCTAAAGAAAAGCATTAATTCTTCTTTAAATATCGATTTATGATTGAATTTTGCGAAATAGTTTTGGAATATTCGTTCAAAACTTTTTTAATACTTACCGATTCTTACTATTTTGTACTTATGAGAGTTATTGAATTATAAAACATTCCATAAAAAGTCCGAATAAGAAAGCTACAAAAAATATGTATAAATAGTATTTTAGAGGGTTTTAAAATTACTAAGCATGTCATAAACGATTATAATTTAAGTGATTTAATTATTGTGAATCGTATTGTAGATTGTATTATATTCAAAATTAATAATTTTGCTAATTTAACATTGAAAAGACTTCGTGTTTTAAAAATAATGAAAACGAGAAATATATAAAACTTGCAGTATTGGTTTTTTTTCCATCAACCGAATCAATATTTTGAGATTCATCTACATAATATTTTGGAAACATTTAAAAAAATTGATCAAACTTCTGGGTGGTAAGTTACAGTGCCCGGTCATTCTAGGGGAAAGAATATTAATAAGTAACAAGCAAAATTATAAAAGATTGCGGTGAAATTTCTATACTCTTGGATTTCATATTATTTTTTCTAAAAAATGTGAAATTTCTATTTAATAATATTTTTAAAGTTTCTCCATCCAACTGATAGAATTCTGTTTTAATTTATCTGTGTATCACGGCTCAGAATTTGACAGTAAACAACTATGTAATTCACAAAATGAGGCATTTATTTGTCTGCTAAGGGGAGACAGAGTCTCGTCTTAACATGTTCGTAAATTATTTACTGTCTGATGGATTTATTAAAGTATTCTTATTTTTATGGAGAGCAATTCTCTATTTATATTGATTTGCACTGCTAAAGAGCTTATATTTTACACACTGATGTGTAGTATGGATGTAATAATAAAAGTCTTTCTGGGTTTTATATTACTATGCTGTAAGTACGCTTTTCGAAATACTGTTTCGAATCTCTGATTTAAATATGATTAAATATACGTAAATAAATAACTATTTTTTTTTCAACATCAAAATGGTATTATATAGTAATGTGCGTTCTCGAAATGAAGTAATTTTTTTATTTGATCATTACAGAGGAGAAAAAAAATAGATTAGATATAAAATAACCAAAATAAAGTTTTTTACAATTTTTTTTTCACTTTTGTTTCAAAAATATGAATGTAAGAAGCATTCTGTGTTTGAATTTTGTTAAAATAGTTGTAAAATTCTAAAAGTTTTCAGAACTGGTATTAATGTATTAAATGCTTGTCTGAAATTAAACGTCAAAGATTGCACGCGCATTAAATTCTTTCCTTATTATATTCGTCAATGATATGAAGTTTAGTTTAGTTTAGTTATATTAACGTCCCGTTGTAAAGCAACACGAGGGCTATTTTGGAATCAACTTGATATTTTAGAACCGAAGATTTGCTTTTGCGCTTGTGCTCACTTGACTATTAACTGCATATATTTTCACAAATTCGAAAGTATTTTTAACCTATTGCCTTTCCTGTAATTGGTACTGGTTTATTAAATGCCTCTCAGAAATTAATCGTCAAATATTGCACGCCTATTTAATTCTTTCTTTACTATGTTCATCAATGGTACCAAATTGATGGTTTAGAACCGAAGATTTCTTTCTTATCTTTCTTAACTATTAGCTGCATATATTATCATTGAAATGCATTTTTATGCAAACTGAAATGCATTTTTAACGTATTGCGCTTTTGTCATTGGTATTAATGTATTAAACGCTTGTCAGAAATTAATCTCCAAATATTGCACGCGCATTCAGTTCTTTCGTTATGTTCTTCAATGGCATGAGATTGATGTTTTAGAACCGAATTTTTTTCTGCGCTCGCTTAAGTATTAGCTACATATATTATCACAAATTGAAACGTTGTTTTAACTTTTTGCTTTTCTGTAATCGGTATTGACCTATTAAACACTTGTCAGAAATTAATCGCCAGTGATTGCCCGCGTATTAAGTTCTTTCGTCATTGAGTTCGTCAATGGAATAAAATTGATACTTTAGAACAGAAGCTTTATTTTTGTGCTTATTTATCTATCAGCTGCAAATATTATAACAAATTGAAACGCATTTTCAACGCATAACGCTTGTGCCGTTGGTATTAATGCGTTAAGATTGCACTGAGTAGGTTCTTTCATTATTAAGACTGCCAATGATATGAAATTAATACGTTAGAAGGGAGAAAAGGTTGCATGGATTTTAATATTAACTTCATATGTTATTAGAGATGTAAAAACATTTTTAACATATTATGTGTCATTAGTATTAATCCTTTGACTACATATTTATTTGAAACAATTTTTGCATTTGGAGCGCATTTAATTTTTTGAATTTGTGAAGATATAATTTTTTACGTACAAATTTCTTTCTTTCTTATTATTCAGAATATATACTACTACATGATATAAAGATAACTAAAACTAATTTGAATTACATAAAAAGGAAACATAAATGTAAACAAATACAGAAAGTTCTAATAAGTCAAATGTACTCAAAGAGTTAAGGTGTTAAAAGCTTATCAGAAATAATTCGGCAAAGATTGCACACGAATAGTTTCTTTCGTTACTATGTTCGTCTATAGCCATGGAATTACTATGTACGCAATTTACTATTAACTGCTTATGTTACAGCAAATGGGAAGCCTTTTTAACCTATTAATCTTGTAATGCATTGAAAGTTTTTAGAAACGAAAATTAGAAACTAAACTGTAAATATTGTACAAAATTATGCTGCAGTTTAGTGTTCAGAAAGTTTCACCTCTAAACGAATTGCTCGTAATTCATCTTAAAACGATTTCCTCTAAATTCGAAAAACATTCTGAGCACTAAACTGTTGAATAAAGTCGGAAAGCATTACAAATTGTTGTAAAATTGTATTGTATTTTAATGACAGATTTCAATTTTATATTATTGCTGTAAAAATTAAAATTCTGCATTAATGTATGGAATAAATCATCCATGAGAACGTATTTTAAAATCATTTGTCAAGAATGTTTCTACACGACGGAGATTTTATTAATTATGTTGTAACGAAATTATGCATAAAATGTTCAAGAATTTCTGTATTTTTTTAAAACTAAAATAATTTTCCTACTTAAATAAATAGAAACGTTCGAATTGAAGGTTTTTTTGCAATCATTTACTATTAAATGCATATGTTAAAAACTGCGGAAACGTATGTTTAACCTATTTTGTTTGGAATGCATTAAAATGATTAGAAATAAAAACTAGAGAAGGAACTGCATATTATTGAGCAACATTTCATACTAGTTTAATGCTTGGAAAATTTCTTGACTTATGAAAAATTTATTTTAAGGTGAACTGTATGAAATTAAAATCTCAAATTAGAATACGGAATAAATTCTCTGTATAAACTTACTTTAGAAATGTTTCTCAAAAACATTGAAACAAGCAAATAATTTCGACGAAATGTATGTATGAAATGTCGAAGAATTTTTACATTTTTTTGAAAAAATAAATTTTCTACATAATTGAAGAAGTGAATATTTTCACAATGAGAAGCAACGCCCATCCTTAAATGTGTCTAAATTGTATTATGTTGTACAACATATATAACATTTTGTGCTCAGAAAATTTATCTATTTTTGAACAATCGTTTTAAGACGAATTGCCTCAAAATTAAAGTCCAAATCAAAATATAGAATAAATTCAGTGTAAAAAATACTTTAAAAGTGTTTCTCAAGAACACTATCATAAGATAGATTATTTCGACCAAACCAAGAATTGGTTTGCTTGGTCATACATAGAATGACCATTATTTTTTACATATTTTTTTAAAATAATTTTCTTAATAAGTAAGGAAGTAAAGGTTTTAACCGTCACAATGTCCATCCGTAAACAGCCACTTTCCTATTTCATTCTTTCAAGAGACGCAAAAGGTATAAAATCGTACACAGAATGGCAAAAATGAAACACTTTGTAATGAGAATTAATTTTGTGTGAACTCAGAAGCGGAGAATAAAATGATACGCATTGAGGAAGCATTTTTAATAAATCAGTAATATCATGGCTGTTCAATTTTGTTAAAACTGCAATAGAATCTTTCAGAATTTTTATTTACATACTAAAAGCCTTCCAGAAATTTATCAGCAAAGATTGCACTCGAATAAATTATTTCGATTATGAAATTCATATGATAGAATTAAAATTTTTTTGCTCTCATTTAACTATTATCTGCATACGTTAGCAAGAATGGAAATACAATTATAATGTGTTATTTTTGTAAAGTGTTAAAAATGTTTAAGAATAAGAATTAAAGAATAAACTGTGTAATATTACACAACACTATGCAGCAGTTTAGAGTTTAGCAGAAAGTTGCAACTTAAAAAAAATTGCTTGTAATTCGAGAAACTTTTTGAACATTAAATGTCTGCATAATGTTGTGCAATATTTAAAATATTGTATAGCATTATGCAGTTGAACATTGTATTGAATTTTAATACGAGATTCCAATTTTATATAATTACTATATGAAATTAAAATCTCGGAATAAATCCTCCTTAAAATGTTACTTTAAAATTGTTTTCCAAGAGTGTTTCTACACGATAGATGGTTTTTACCAAACTATTCATGAAATGTATTAGAATTTCTGATTTTTTTTTAAAAAAGAAAATAAATCTCCTACTAAAGTAATTTAATACGTTAGAATTGAAGATTCTTTTGCACTCACTTTACTATAAGCTGCAAATGTTACTACGAATGGAAAACGAATTTCTAAAGTATTACATTTCTAATGTTTAAAAAATGATTAAAAATAAGAATTAAAAAATGAACTGTATAATTTACATCTTTATGTAACAGTTTAGTGTTCAGAAAGTTTCAGTTTGAAACGAATTCCTTGTAATTCATCTAAAACTAGTTGTTCGCTCGGCTTTTTTAATTAAATCTATCTGAACACTAAACTGCTGCATAATGTTGCACGATATTAAAAAAGTTATTGTTCAGCATTGTATTGTATTTCAATACGGGATTTCAATTTTATATTATTAATGTGTAAAACTTAAACCATGCATTAAATTATGGAATAAATCCTGAATAAAAAGACTTTATAAATGTTTCACAAGAGCATTCAGCGTGTGATTTCGACCAAACCATGCATAAAATGTCCAAGAGTTTCTGAATTTATTTAAAAGAAAAAAGTTCTGCATAGGTAAAGAAGTAAAGGTATTTCTTGTGACAAATAAAGTCCGTTCTTAAATATTCGCTTTCTTGCTTCATTCTTTCAGGAGACGCTAAAGAAATAAAATCGGACACAGAATGGCGGAAATGAAGCACTTCGTAACGTGAATTACTTCAGAGTTCCAAAATACAAATCTAGAGATAGAAAATTGGTATTCCAATCATATTTACACAACTACAGAATCAGATTTTTTGGAGCCATTGAAATTCAGAATTCTGTGTTGGAATGGAAGATAGAGAGAAGGATGGAAAATTCACTGTTATTCAGGAAATAATGGGAATATGCTCCTCTCGGAAATCTTAAATTTCGCCACTGGATATTGGAAATGTAGTAGCCTGCCTTATCTCGACTATTATCGGGGAGAATGCAAAAAATAAAATAAAATAAATATAGATGGGTAGAATAATAAATTCGTTCTCTTTCTCTCAAAAAGTTTTATGGTTTCCGAGTTTATACAGAGATAAAAATATAATCCCATGGAATTTTCCCCAAGAAAATGGTGGATAGCCTGAGGCTGTATGGAACGTGTCCCGAAAGCTTTGTCTAGTCTGAAAAAGATGTAAGATTTTGTGAATTTCATGCTTCTTCAGTTTTATTTTGAGGAAACTTTCGGGTTATAAAATAAAGTCCTTATATTTCTATGATTCTTGATAAATTTAATAGATAAATTTCATATGTCGAAATAAATTTGATATTATCAAAATTAAATTTGTGACTGAGATGGATCTTTTTAAATATTATGTACACAAATTTGCATTTTGGTATCTAAAATATTAATATTTTAATAATTTTTGGTTGACAAACTTGCTGTAAATTGCAACTTGCTTGATGGAAATTGTTCAAAACATTTAACAATTCAGATCATGAGACTTAGAGCTATGAAATTTTACTGTTAATTATTTCTTGGATAGAAAGTTCTCACTGAACAAAAAAAAGACTTTCTAATATGGTAATTAAATTAAAAATTAAACAAAATTTATAACATTTTCACAACAACTTAGGATAATACTCTATTTTTACTCAATTAAAAATTAACATTTTTTTTTTCTAATCCGTCATATTAATTACATTGATATTAAATGGTACACTTCAACCTTAGTTTTCAAAAATACAAAATAATCCTAGAATTAGTTTCTAATGAAGAAAAAAAAAGAAAAAAGGAAATGATTTGATTTTTACATCAATAATGTAATCGATTGTTGGAAATTAAACAAAAAAAATATTGTCAAAAATCGTCAAAAACCAGGAAAAGTTTTTATAACTATTATATTGGAATCATTAAAAGTAGCTTTTGAATTTTAAATTGTGTAAAAGGCACTTTTATGCATTCTTATTTTCGGAAGTCGTAACAAAGAAAACTGAAAATTTTGCTAAATTTTTAATTAATTAGAGTTTTAATTAAAATTTTAAAACTAAGTACTCATTAAAAATCCCTAGGTATATATGTGCTGAATTTGGTCGCTATAAATCTAGTCTAGTCTAGCTGTAGGGCACCAAAGCATACACATTCACATTACGCCCCCCCCCACACATGCAAACACGCCTATATAAACAAACACACACACATAGGGAGAGAGAGAAACACAAATATACCCAGAGATCATGTTTATTATTAGTAGATACTGTTTAGCTTATATTTTAAATTATAGATGATAGTTTCTATAAATACACTTTCTGATTGTTAATTTGTTCTTCACAGTCAGATAAACTTTTGGGCGCGTTATTGAATAAACCCTTTCATGACCTAAGCAGAAAGCTAATATTTAAACACTGTAATTGTTCGATGAAGATTATTAAATATAAGTTATTTGCAGATTCACTATTATGATGCAGATGCAGCTCAGTTAGAGTAAAAACATGAATTATTTCTAATAATATTTCTTCATTTTTGAAGCATTGCATCAATGTTTGATTTCTTAATAAAGTAAATAAACATTTTGTTTAAAATGCTAAATTATCAGCAAAACCCCTTTGGTATACACCTGTATCAATTAAACAAAACGGTGAGAAAACTCTTTAATCCGATTCGAAATTTTAAATGGGTAGTCGACTTAATCTTCTGCTGGTTATCGAGTATTGTTGGAATCTATGACAATGAGCTTGAGGATCAGGCTACAAAATTGGCTTCAGTTCCTCTTGATTTCCATGTTACCTTCTGTGATATTTCAGGATATTTTGCATCTTGTCACTTTTCGTAGAAATATCAAACAACACATCTACGAATAGTGACTAGAAGTTTGGGACGCTCAGGTTGATAATAAGCTACATACTATTTAACCAAAAATAAAAATGTGGTCAGTTTTAACGAACCGATGTGCGGATGTAAAATTAATTCGTCTACGTATTGGACACAATATACGTATAGACGTTTGCTGTTTGGTGACGGGCCCCTCATTTTACGAATTGCGATGTAGTCAGTTCTACTTCTCATATTCTTAATCAATGTCTCCAATTTGCTCTTGCTCGTTTAATACACTTTCATTCATCTATTTTAAATGACCTGAAGCGTGAAAAACCTCACTTGAAATTTTTTGACTTTTTAAATGCAATTGGTTTTCTTCATAGCATTTAAAGTTTGAATTTTTTTTTACCTCATGCCAAATTATAATTATTTGTGGATCTTAACATTTAAAGTTTTATAATGTATTCTTATTTTGTTTACATTTTTAATAGAAAAACTTAAAAATCATCGGGAATGGCTCTGCTTGTCCTAAATTGGAACTTATGCCAATAAAACAAACACACCGTACTATACCATACCATTAAACAGGAAACTTGTCTAAAATTTAAATTTAGTTATGTTTTATTTCTGCCTTATTATTTGAATTTCTAATTTGATAAACTCAGTAGTTGTTATTAGAAATAGGCCATATTCATTTTTCCTAAATATTACATGAAAAATTTGAGGCAGAAAAATAATAAATGTGAATTTGAGATATTTATAGTAAAAACATAGATTTGCAGAACGATTTTCCTGCTTCCTTCTTTAAGTGATTGCATCTACCTCGTGCAGAAAATATGACACACTCCGGGTAAGTGTTTTCGCTGCAGTATGAGTGAAAAATGTTTCTGAAGCTCGAAATCATCTAGATACTTGAACTTTATCCATTTGCTATACCATTTTCGTAGAATACAGTTTGCGTTGACTCTACACTGGAAAGTAAATAAGAAATTGAAATCGGGTCATGTTCAAAATGGGTATTTTCTGTATTCTGAGAAAGAGAGACAGAAAATTCGTAGAGGCTTTGAACGAAGCAATATATTTCAAATAAAATATTAATTTATTGGAAATTGCCTTGCTTAGTTTACATTAAAATCAAACAGTTACTTTTATTAAAATTTGAGGTATTTTTTTATTATGCGTTAGAACTTATGAAATTTTAAACGAGAATTTAAAACTTGAAAAACATAAATATTCTGATCCAAAAATATTTCAATAAAATCAATTAATAAAATTTTATTTTATTTTATGAGCTTAATATGATATTTTGTGAATAATCATGTTTAGCATATGTTAAGAATACTCTGTGAATAATAAGATCAATAATCGGTTAATATACTGAGTAGAAAATAATAAAAGTTACAGATCGATTATAATCCTTTTTGATAATGTTTTTAATTATTTTTCTTAATTTCAATGTGCTTATGGTGTCAAATTATTAAAGAACTTACAAACATTTCGAAGCTGTTGGAATATATTCATTTTTCTAATTCTACATAAGGAATTAACTAGTGCTTGCAAATTTTCTATCTGGAAACTTAGGTTTTTTTTTTATCTGAGTGAATAATGACAAGTGTAAAATTAAGAAATTATTTATCTAGTATTTAAAAAAATATAAATATTAAACAATGAAGTGTAATTTTGGTCTTATGAGAAAATGCATTTACATATTCTTTACTTTTTTGCTTTAAAAATGAAAGAAAAGAAAATGAAATAATAATAATAATAATAATAAACTATTTTTGATGTCATATCTATCATATTAAATATTCAAAAAAATAAAACATAATAAATAAATTTTTGCTCTATGTAATCTGATTAAATATATATTACATTTATATTTAACCAAAAAAAAAAAAGGCCACTCCTGTTCTACTGTAGCATTTGAGGTAATCTGAATTGATAAACGTCATGCCAATAATAAGGCGCAAACTGTGGTTAAATACAAATGGTTATAACTGTACAACCAGTTATAACAGTTACAACCAACAACTCCTCCTACATACTACAACGTATATAGGAGGAGTTTATCACTTCATCGAAGTGAAAGCATTTATATATATTTAAACCGGAATTATCGTTTACAGGCTTAGATGAATAAACCATAAATTTATAATTTAGTATTAATATTTACTATAAAATAACAAGCTATTATTTTTATTACTAACATTATCTATTAATTAACAAAGCCACTATGATTAAACGAAATTAACGCAATCTATATAAATAAAAATGAATATTTGTCTGCATGTCTTTTACCGCTCATCCGATTCCGATAAAACTTGAACTACTTATTACTTGCAGTTAAGGGAAGGTTATAGGCATAATATAATAATCTAAAGTATAAAAAATATTTCCGGATCTATTTATCGCATCTGTTAACTGCGGATTAACTACCAAATAACTCGCCAAGGAGACACAGCAGATTCAGTAAAGATGCTGAAGTCAAGCTAGACATTATTTTGCAGCTATTGTAAATAAACAAAATGTAAGTCTTTTTCTGAGGAAATAATTTTATTAGAGAGTGTGCGAGAAAGTTTTAGGGGAACCAATCCTATAGGTTTGAAATTTTAACTAAACATTTAATAAAATGTAAGCATTTTTTGGAGTAACCTCCGAAAATATTATAGTAAAAATAATTTTGCACCACCTGAGTTTTCAAAAAATTATCTTTTCAACTATAGTAATGATTTTATGATATAAATACATTTTCTATCTTTAATCAATTTTAAAAGAAAATATTTTAATCACATTTTTAACATTAAACTTGAGAATTCTGAATGAATATTAATGAATCGCAAGATTCAATAAATGGTTTCTTTCATTACCATTGTGAAAGAACAACAAGTTAGTAGAATATATTCAATTTCAATGAATGCATTCATTGCTCATATGAAAATAAATATCATTCTTCCTATCATTCTTAATTAAGCAAGATAATTATATCAAATTCCAAACGATATTTCCAAGATTATTTCTTCTAGAGCAGCAACGTGCCCGGTACCAGCTAGTTAATAATATTTAAAAATTCATACATTTTATATTTGAATTCAAATTTTAAAAATTTTAAAACGATTTTTTTCCAAAAAAATGAATGAAACCTTATAAGTCTGATTAAATTTGATTTTTAGTATAGTCTTTCATTTTATGAATTTATCGATATCATAAAATCCAAAGGAAAACATTTCAAAGTTTTTCTAAGCTGAATAGAAACGTCAAACTTATTAGTTCATATTTATTTGAAAGAAGCGATGAAATGTGTACCTTTCTGTCAGCTTGGTATCTCAGACGAATGAATCTTTGAATGTTTACAATTTCGAGTTTCCTGGATTTATTCCTTAGCAAATATTTTATTTCCGTGTATTATTTAGTCACTCGAAATCTCTCAAGTCATGTACAGTCTTAAAAATAAAAATAATAAGTGATCCTTTTTATTTGTCGGAAAGAAAAACACATATGTAGATTTCGTGTCATAGGACAATGATTTCTGTTTTATTAAATGATATCTGTTTGCAATCTGTATTGATTTTGTTAGAATTGTCGTTAAGGAAAAAGAAACATTTGATTTTCAGCATTATAAGAAAATGTTTAAAAGAAAACTCAGTGCCGAGAATTATGTAACTATTAAAATACACTGAATACGAATGTTACTGATTTCCTGCTTTTAGGCAATAAAATTCTATAAAATTTGTTTCCAAAGGATCTTCGCGAAGAAAATAGCACTTGAAATGTTTGAGAAAAGGCTAACATTTATCAGAATTCCAAAAAACTATTTACTAACAAATGTGTCAATGAAAGGAATAGTCACTAAAATCAAACTAGTTTGTAGATTTGCATTTTATTTAGTAAGTCTAAGTTTGTTTTATTAAACTTTGTGAACATATGACAGTTTCTAAAGACATGAAATTTTTTTTGTCGCAAAGAGAATAGGCATATAATAGAATCTTAGACTCAATTAGGGACACATTTGATTATTTTTGTTGATTTGTATGGAAATTTTACACATAATCAGTAAACGGTAAGCTTTTGATCCAAGGTGTATACTCAATTTTTGGTAAATTTTTATTGAAAGTTTAGATTTATTCAATAAATAGATAACTTGTTGGCCCAAGTTGCGTATTCATTTATTTTCAATTAATTTCTATTCTAAATTTAAGACTTAATAAATGGGAAAATTGATGTGCACTATATTTTTTAAAAATAAATTTATATCTCCATTTTAGACCTAAACAGCAAATGGGAAGTTTGTAGATCCCAAGTGCTTATTGTATTTTTTAAAAAACAAATTTCTATCTCAATTTTAGAGCTAATCAGTAAATGGGAAGTTTGTAGATCCCAAGTGCGTATTGTATTTTTTAAAATAAATTTCTATCCAATTTTAGACCTAATCAGTAACTTGGAAGATTGTTAATGCAAAGTGCGTATTGTATTTTTTAAAAAAAATTTCTTCGCATTTAGACCTAATCAATAAATGAGAAGACTGTAGATCCAAAATGCGTATTGTATTTTTTAAAATAAATTTCTTTCGCATTTTGACCTAATCAGTAAATGGGAAGATTGTTGATCCACAGTGCGTATTGTATTTGTTTAATAAATTTCTGCTCAAATTTCAGACATCATCAATAAACGGATAGATCGATCTAAAATGCACTCTAGATTATTTCCATTGCCCAACTAAGCTATTAAAAAACTTGGCATTTGTTTGAATTACAAATCTAATTACAGAAGATAAACCTTTCGCTGAATGCTTATGATTATTTTTATGTTAAGTTTCTCGGTTTTCAAGTACAAAAGAACCATTTTCAGGCATTAAATGTTTAAAGAATTGATTGCAATTTGAAGCATTGTCATTTCATCGTTAAAGTCGACAGAAAAAGGCGTAAAAATATAAAACAAATTGAAGCATCAATCTGTGAAAAGTTCTTGTGCCATATCAATAAAATTTCATTCTTTG
>JAPMOQ010031793.1:2308200-2342447 GCA_026543055.1 Argiope trifasciata
CAATTCTTCACTTAATAATTATTAGTCAGATATACACCAACATGCTTTAATGTCAAAAATCATGTATTAAATTTATTAAGCGTATAATTATTTCACCTCAGTCAGTTTTAAATTTATTATTTATATTGAACAAAATGTTACTGTGAATTTGCCATTAATATTCATGAAAAAATAATCAACGGTGTTCATAAAAATTTGTTTGAGTATATTATTTAAGTTTTATATCATCACTTATTATCATTTTTAAATACTAATATGTCTATAATTTGATCGCATCAAATGCGATATTTTTATTTCGGGTATTTCAAATAAATAATGTAAAAAACAAACAAAAATTTATTAAAACGAAATAAATTTCTCATTGCCAACCTTAAAGTAATAAAAAAGAACTTCATTCTACATTCTTTTAATTACGTAATTTAACTCATATTATTTGATTTTTATAACAACACTTGTTTTTTACCATTTTTAAGATTCATATGGCTCTAATTTAATCATATCATAAATTGTATTTTTAATTTGAATATTCAAAATAGATGATGTAATAAATAAATAAAATCTCTTCGAAATTTTTTAATGAAAAATAAATACATTTTTCGCTATTTACCTTGAAGTAAAGATAGCGCAGTAAAAAAAAACCTTCAAAAGTATAAAAATATTTGTCTACAAATAAATTAAACTCATTTTTATTTGTTTGTAGATAATTTTTTTAAACTTTGAAAGTTGTTTTATTTTTTAAGGAAAGAAGATAGTAACAATTGCAGAGTTTCGTTTGTTAAAACACGAGGAATTAGTACTGAAAAAAGTTATTTAGAAAATCATTTATTTAGAAATAAAAATTGCATACAACTTTATTTTTCAAATGAGTTATTCCTAAATGCAAACGAATTTAATTTTTGTTTGTAAAACAAATACATTTCATTTATCATAAGAAAGCTGAAAATGCTCTATTATGGAAGTTATTTCTTTGAAACACTACGCTATTGGTTTGAAAAAAAATCAATACATTTCGCCAAATCGTAAATTGAAACTTTTATAGGACTTTTATTTAAATGTACAACACAAATTCCTCAGGAGAAGAGGGAAAGATTAAATGGATTCTCCATTTTATATGTTGGTTTATGATTATATTTGGAAAAAGCTTTTAGTGCACTTTCCATTGACTCATATGCATTACTTCTATTCCCTTTTATGTTATTTCAGTGAAAATCTACCTACTTATAAAGAATCAATTGAAATTTTGAATAAGAAAATAATAAACCATTTAAGAAAAAGAATTAATAAATGAAAAATTTGGGAAATTTGTTGTTTTACAAGCTATTTTTAAAACTGAATTTGGATTTATGGATTTTAATTGCGCAAGAATCAATTCTGACCATACCGCGCCAGTCATAAGTGATTTTCAAGATGCTCACTTAAATACCTGATTTCTAATGGGCTTATACTTCCAACTAAAATTGCCCTAAATGAAGTAACAAATTATAATTTATTCTAGTTGACTCAGTAAGAATATTTCTGAAAACATTGCAAAAACTAAATTTATATGCGACAGCTTAATTCTGTTAGTCATATCACGTTCTCTTAATATCAGATATTATATTTCTTCGTTTTAATTCAATTGTCTACCTACTAAATTTTTTAATACTATTATTAGTTTTTAATTTTACGTTATAAAAACAAATTAAAGCTTTTAATTGGAAAACGTTAAAATAATTTTGCTCTAAAATAAAAGCTTTCTAATCTATTATATTTTAAATAAACACATATTTTGATTATTTCAGAACAAAGTTTTCCATTTCATAATGATGAATAGCATTAAGATATTCGGATTGCTAAATATTAACAAGTGTAATAAATAATCATGGATTACGTATACTGTAATCAGCATTTATAAGTATCTTTAAATGCAAGCAATTTTTTTTAAAGATTTTGGAATTTAGATATTTTTTCAGTCATATCAAATATCTGTCTACAGGACTCCTATTTTATTTTCTCGTATACGAATTAACAAAGAGAAATATTCAAAATTGAGATTCAAAATTTTTTATTTCGATAGATCTCTACATATTCGATCTCTTGAGTCAGAATAAACTTCTTTTTGGAATTATATTTCTCTGACAACTTATACGGACGTTCTATCAAGTTCTCATACGGTTGAAATTCTGTAAATGATTTGTATCCCAAATTTAAAGTTTTCCATCAAAATGGAAAGCAAATCTATTTGAGGAATTTTGAAGATTGTGAAGAATTTGACCTGATTATACGAATATAAGCTAACAAGATAAAAACAAAAAAATCAGATGAATAAAATTTAGTTTATAATTTTCTTTGTCATATGAGATTTTATTAAATAATTTCATGATACATGAAATTGTAAATTGAGAAAGTTCGCCATAGAATAGATCCTTGTACGTTTATTAGAATTTGAAATGCTGCAAAATATATACAAATCTAGGCTCAAACAAAGCCGAATAATATTTTTTCTCTTTTGACGATACAAAAATTAAGAAATGAGTAAAACACTGATGAGACCAGTGACAATTACTTATAAAAATAGAACACGTTTGAATTTACATTTATCGTAAATAATGGCATACCTTTCATTGAAAAAAAATTAATTGAAATATCCAAAATATACCGAGCAATTATGAAGTAACACGATAGTTTTTGTTTTTTAGTTAAATTCTGAAAGAAATATACAACAAACTTTGTAGTACAAGAATGCTTTAATTAAATTATTATATTTTAAATATTATAATTAATTAATATTTCATTATTTATTATATAAAATTACTGCAGAAAAACATTCTTGAAAATTGGAATCCAGATACCATTTATATAATGAAACTTTAATTGTCATACTGGAACTAACTTTTTATTGGAAACGATAGAATATCTTTGTTTTCAACACATAATAAACTTTATGTTGGGAATCCAGTAACGAAATTTCTAAAATTGAGACTAATAATATTTTAATGAGAACATCTGAAAAAAATATTCTAAATGATAATAAATATTAATATATATAAATCTATATTGTAATAGGAAATCTAAAATTTATATATTCGGAATAATATTTTTTATATATTTTGAAGAAAGAACAAACAACTGTTAAAAGTTTTCCTTTGTTTTTTCTTCTGATCACTTTACAGAAGGAATTAGAAATATTAAAATCATGAAAATGACTAGACAGAGTTGCTTCTGTTATTTTTAAATTTCAAACAGTAATTCTCAAAAGAGTACTTGAATAATGTTTGCGCAGCAAGGAAAATCCATATTTTGAAACCGATAAGACTTTAGAATTCTCAATAGAAGTAAAATATATATAAAAATATTTGAGGATTAAAGACATGCATTTATTTTGAATCTTTTATATTTCATGGTTTTTGAATTTCAAATTTTCAATGTATTTTAAATAATATTCAAGAGGGTAGAAATATAAAATAAATATATATGGTTTAAGTAAGGGATTTTCATTTTTTCCAAAATATTTTATAGATTCCAAGTTTATACAGTGATAAAAATGCAATCTCGTGGAATTTTCTCAAGAAAATGACGAATAACCCCCGGCTATAAAGAATAGACTGTGAAGGAATTGTCAAGCTGGAAAAAGATGTCAGTTCGAAGCATTTTTATTCTTGTTCAGTTTTATTTGGATGAAACTAATGTGTTGTATATTATATTTCTGATATTTCCAAGGATTTGATTTTTAAAGCAAGAATCTTTAAATCAAAATAAATGTAATTCTTTGGCTTTTAAGTATAACACGATACATTTTTTATGACATTTCTTTTATACTGAATATTTCTAGACCTCTGAAATATTTTGATAAAAACTAGCGAAATCAGTCATTATATTTTAGATTAAATACTTGTAGCTGCAAATATGTTGTTCGTAAACTTATAGCTGTAAATATATGTTCATTCAAGGTTTAATCTTTAAAATTGAACTATGAGTAGTGTTATTCAATTACAATATTCTGTTTCTTTATGCAGAATTTAATTTTATGCTGAACATTTGGAAATATTTAAACTTCCGAAATACTTTGATAAAAAAAACTAATTAAATTAACCGTTATATTTTGGATTAATCTTCTATAACTGCAAATATATTCGGTCGTGATTTCGTAATCATTCAAGGTTTCATCGTTGAAAGTGAACTAGTTCTATTTTACTAAGTACAATTAGTTTTTTAAATACACTTGTTATTCAAAAGTAAGGTGTAGATTTGAAATATTTATTTTTTATTGCACCACAAAAGATAGAAAAAATGTATAGAAAATTGCTGAAAAGTTTAGTTTATGAATTTAAAGCTAGTTAAATTTTTATGAGATAAATGGAGAATCAGAAATCTATTTATCTCTAAATGTAAAATAACTGTTCCCTATTCACTACTTAATTACTTTCTGTTGTAACAATAGGATCTTATAAATCTTGAAGAGTAGAAAACATAGTCTAAAAACACATTGTCCGTTGTTAAGTTTCTAGCTCTTTGCTTCTTTTGCTTGTGAATTTTCTCATTAAATTCGGAGGCTTTTCAATATTTTCATCGGACACAGTGAATATTAGTGCTTTTGCTTTTGAACATGTGAACTAAGAATGTCTTTTACAATTTTAAACCTCTTTAAAAGGAGAAGACTGTTTGTTGAACTTTCTAAGAAGTACAACTAACACCACAGCAGTGGAATCCTCAATTTTTTTTGATAATTTATAAATGTCCTTTTTGGTGTTGGTTATAATGGCATTTATCAAATCCTCTGGAAGAGTCAGCGATTTTAAGACCAGATCGCGTTTATTGTTTTTTAGTTTATTGTTTTCTTCTAGGACCAAGAGTACGTCCTATCTACTCACATATCACAATCCTTTTTATGGGATGGACTTCATTCAAACATTTCATTCACAAGCCGTAATTTAGGCCTGAATCAGAGAAAGATAACCTCTGAACCAGTAACCTGAGTTGTATTACACTCGACTTGGAGAACTTTGTGGCCACGACAGACTTATACGTTACTAAGTCACCACGCACACACAGTGGGGCTGACGGGGTTCAAACTTACAACCCAAGGGAAGGGAATCCATCTCCCTACCCACAATTCTATCCCGATCTAAAATTCCTTTTCAAGTAAAAATAATTTTGGAAATTATCATGGAAACACATCAATATTCAGTTTAATTCAGAAAAAATTTGCAAAAAGTTACATTTTCCTACCCTTTAAAATATGTACAACTGTAGAACAAACGGTGAATATTTTCGAGACACGCCCATACATATTTATTTTTATGATTAGTATCTCTATGTATAATCCTTTACAATTTCAAAAAAAATGTTTAAATTGAAATTGGAATATAAATTTTGCTAGATAATCCTTAAAAACCACTTTTCTCCGTTGGTTATTAATAGCTTTCAAATGTAATAAAGGCTGTTTATTTTTAGTTTAATCAACTAGATTAAACTTAATTTTAAGCATAGTTAAAACACTAATTTCAAAGCAATAAATTCATTGTTGATATGTATATTAAAAAGTCATGTCAAATAATAAAAATGTCAAAAGGCAGAATTTTAATTAATTTTTCTTTAACTATGTAACTTAATTGTTTTTTGCATTATCAAAATTTAACAATATTATTTTTTTTGTCTCATATAATAAGTGAACAAAATTCAGTTATGTTGTTTTGCAGAAGTTATGGAAAATGGATATATATATTCAATGCTACATTAATTTTTATATATATTAATATTGAAAATCAAGCATTTTTAATGTACAAGTTCTTATTTCAAAAATTACCATGATCCTGGAAAAATAATCTACAAGTGTATGATGTACTCATTTTTGAATTTTTCGTAAGAAAATATAAGAAAAGTTTGAGAAAATTTAACTATCGATAACGAACTGAAAAATTGCAAAAAAAAAAAAAAAAATAAATCATTTTTATATATTATTATCATTGAATAAATTTTATTTTTTTTTCAAAATTTCTTTTTAATCACTGTAATATAATTATGTTTAAATTTATTCGATTGAACGTCTAAATATATTTTAAAATTTTTTTAACATAGGTAAGAATGAAAGTTCTACTTCTTAGTTGTGGTGAAAAGAAATGGCATAAAATTCCAGTTTATTTAGTCTTTCGTACTATTATGAATTTTGTGTGGTGAATCTTTAAGTTCCTTTAACGATGTCTTTTGAAGAGAAAAATAACAAAACAGCACATTAAATTTGTCCCACGTCTTTTAAAGCTTTTGTGTTTTGTACTCACCTTTTGAATGAAAACCAAGGTGAGGATTTTCTTTCTTGCTTGAAGTTAAAAGAGATTTAATATATTTATCGTACAGAAGTTCACAAAACTGCTGTTTGTTCTCTGCTTTTATTTTTTGGGGAATAATTTTTAGATTATGAATTATAAGAGAAAACTGGAAACTATAACGAAAAGAAATTCTTAAAAGTCGTGTTACGATAATTGGATTATTAGTTATTGATGGAAAACTTTTGAAATAATGCTTATTTTTGTTTATTTTAAAATAAAAATTTCCCATGAAGTTCAGATATTTTGATAAAATACTTCGTATTGAACAATTGAATATAATACTATCTAATTATAATCTCTACTACTCAGTGTTAACATACGTTTTCGATATTAAAATTTATTACTTTTATTTCAATCAAATTCTGAAATTATATGTACTTATATTATATTATAAATATTTAATAAATATAAAAATGCAAAATACAAGATATAAGAGTATTTAATAAAGCAAACTATTAATGAAAATGCTCCTCTTAAAATCTGCTGCCATTAATTCAATCAAATATCCATTAAGAAACAGGATCAAATTAACAATTATCGTATTTCTGATCAGAAATTTTTAATATATCTAGAGGCAAACGACTTTTTTGCAAACTAACATTGGCGAATAAAATTTCTAATTGAAATAAGCAATAACTTAATTGTTTTAGTCTCTCATCTTAAATTGTTCCAATAGATTTTAATATTTAGTACCCAATATAATAAAATCTTTAGAATAATTTCTTTAAAGACAATCAAAACTAAAAGAAATTGCCTTCTGAGAGTTTTTTGACATATAAACTTTGATAAAAATGTTATACTCTCTTCATATAAGATTGTAATTCTTGGACAAGAGATAACCACGACTACTACTTAAATTTTTGTTGTTAGATTCCTGAGTTATCTCACGCCAAATCTCACTTATTTGAATTTGGGATTATCACTTTTACATTTTGAATTAACACATTTACAACAACTTTAATACACATGCATTCAAATAAATGGTTAAGTTCAAGGTTTGACACGCATTTATAATTTAGATGTTAAAATTTTCCATCAAGTATTTCATATCCAAGTCATTACTTTTTGAGTAAATGTGTATGAAATGTGTCTGAATTTTTATCAAGACCATATTCCAGCTTTCATCTACGTTGGTCAAGGAGTTTTAGAGTTATCGTGAACAAAGGCAATACTCAGAATAATTCCAAATTGTTTTTGGACTCAGAGAGGACAGAAATGAAATATTTGACTAAATATTTAATTCGAATTTTCCTTGCAAACAAAAATCTACTTTATTTATACTTATTACTTTTACAATGTACTTTTTATCGAGAAAGACAAAATGAAACAATACGTATCCAGTGAATTCCGGGGATGGTGCTAATAACAAATTCCAATCAATAATTGAAATAAAAGGAAATAACTTAGTATCTCTTCCTTCAAATAAAACCTTCCAATCGATTCGTGGATTTCATTTGAGGATCTCATTGGAGGATGTTCCAATTAATTGCAGAGTTAATCAAAGTATAAAGGAAATTTCTTCTATTTCCATGCCCTTGAAATCACCCAGAGTTCAAGGGCACGGTACGAAAGGTTAAATATAACCCTTTTTGGTTGGAAAAAGAATTAAGCATTTACCCTTAAAGCACGCCCATTCATTTATGGTGTTAGTCATAATAGAGCACACGTAATCGATAGTTTAGAGTGGGAGACCATATTTTCAGTACTTAATATATTTTATACAATTCAGGTCATATTAAAGACGTATACGGAAAAGGCGGAGATACTTTTTCAGATAAAAAATACACTAATATATTTCTTAATGAATATTTGAATTTATAGTCATCCAAAATTGAGAACTTCGACTCATAATCAGACACACTGATAAATTTGAATGTCCGGACCACCGAAACAACTTTGACGGGAGTTGAGATTGAGTCCTAAGGGTCATTCCGGGCCATGATAGAAAGCTTCCTACAAGAAGCAAGACTCATCATCAGTAAGAGGTAACTGATACCAACCATTCCTATATTCACTCGAGTAGTGAGAACAAATCTCTGCGCTGGAAATTTTTCTTTCATATACTTGTGTTGTCTCTTCATGGGAGAAATTTCTTGCACAATGACAAATTCCCTTCTTGGAACTGATTTCTTTTCTCTACCGTTTGGAATGTTTTCAAGATAATTATATAAATTATAATGCTGACAAATTTTTCTAATTTGAATTAATACAATTTTACGTTATTATTATCATATTAATAATTTAAAAGGAGTTGATATCAAACCGTTTATTTATTAGATTATTATATAAGTGAAAGAGTTATGTGTCCAGCTTTAATATATTTTCCTGCAAGATTTTTCTGCACAATAAGATTATTGCGCATAATCTTCTTGCGCAGAAAATTACAATTCTACCATTGTTATTATAATTCCAAAAAAGATTAGTGATAAATCAATTATAAACAAGATTAATGGTTTAAGATTTTGATTTGAAAGCTAACTATATCAATTAATGTTACGTGGCAACTAATGAAAGAAAATTTGAAAAAGAAAAATAAGTACAATTAAATTCATGCTCGAAATAATGTTTCATATAAAGAAAATCTCAATAAATCGAGCTGCTAAAATTTTCATATAAAATTGTAAATTCTGTTATCAACGATCTGCGGGGACACACATGATTCATTTAAATTAAATAGCCGATGGTAAAGTAAATTTTCAAATGAAGTTCAATATATATGGTTAATCTCTCAATATATTAAATTGTCAATTAAACATGAAATATATAAAACTGATTATTATATAATACGATATTACATACAATTAAAATTTTTAAAAATTAAATTCATACAACAAATATTTTATACTCACATTTAGATATTAAACAATTAAGAAATATAATTTTTCTAAAGACTCTCGTTGTCTTGAAACTCCCAATTACTCATATTTCTTATTTCAGAAATAGTCTTGAACAAAAATCAATGAAATGAACTTCTAAAGGACGCTTAAATTTTTTTTCTAAAAAGCATTAAATCTATAATTATCGAAATAATTTCCGCCAGCAGCTTCCGAAAAAAAGACTGGCTTTAAAAAGCACGAAATAAATTTAATGGTCTCTTTTTAATATATCCTTAAAAAAGATTTCGTTAAAAAATTTAAAACTCAAATCACCAAATGCAGGTATAAGTAACAAGCTCACTATCTGCATTTCTTTTTTTAGTTTTTTGTTAGAATTGTGCAGTAGCTTATCTAGAAAATCCTCAAATGATAATATTTAAAAATTTGTTCAAGGAATTTCCTCAACAATAATTTTTAATATATTTGAAATTGCCTGGAAAAATCTGCAAAAAGGAGTCTAAGGAAACAACGCTTTATAATGGCTGAAATAAAAGAGAGATTAGTTATATTAACGTCCTATTATAAAGCAACACTAAAGCGGACCTCTTAATTTTGAATCGCTGTTAGATGACGAAGGTGGCGCTTGAGTGGGTCACCAGACACGCTTACACGGCGGTTAATGGATTCAGTCACGAGCCTAAAACCCTTCGATAACGAAACCGAAATCTTACAACTAGACCACCGTGCCCCCCATTAAAAGGTAGAGATATGAGACACGAAGA
Organism: Argiope trifasciata; assembly: GCA_026543055.1. NCBI lineage: Eukaryota > Metazoa > Arthropoda > Arachnida > Araneae > Araneidae > Argiope > Argiope trifasciata. The sequence continues at coordinate 2,318,104 of JAPMOQ010031793.1, forward strand.
GCCCAAATTCTTTTTTATCATAAACAAAAATACCGTTTTTAACCCCTCCCACGCATGCACGCACACACACACACACTTAGGCAGAAAGACTCACTTTTCTGAAGTGTATCTACTTTTTTTGTATATTTTAAAACTTCTATAAGTTTAGTGAAGGAAAAGATACACTTGTAGTGATGTTGTTAGTTTTACACCACATTCGATCGAAACCACAATTATCAAAATATCAAGTTATTTATCGTACCACACTACATCCCATACCAATCCTCAAAATATCTCTTCCTAAATCCAACTTCTCACTCATCCAGTTCGTGGTAGTTAAAAAAGAAATTTCTATTTATCTACAGTAGAGTAAGAAAGTGAATTTCCTCAGGAGAATTTTTCAGAGCATTTCTAGATGATTCTCTTTCACTGAAAGTTCTTCGATTAACTTTCTGTAATAACGTAAGCAGACTGCGGTCTGAGTTTGACTTTTTCTTCCGGAAGTCAAAGAAACATTTCAGGTACAAGAGACTGGGGAGATGGCACGCCTGATGCATTAGTCAAATTTTGGGGAGATGCACAAAAACTATTTTTTCGTTTTGCAGAGGAAATGCAAATAATGATTGAGGTCTTCTCCAGTGAATCTTTTTATTTAATTTCATTTCTGTTAGATATGCGGCACATGAATTTTTTCATTATTTTCAATGCTTGTCTGGATATATGTCTGATTTTTTTTGGAAATTTAGGTTGGGTTCATTGAATTTGGCTCATCATCAATTTCGATCAACCATTCCAGAAATGGGAATTGAGTATGATAAAAATTTGTCTTTGGAGTCGTATTTTTGTTGTTGAAAACTTTATTCCCAAATTTAAATTTGGGAATAAATTCTGGTTTTTTTACATTTTTGAGCATTTATTGCTTAAGTTTTTCTACCTTTACCTTTAAATATTTGATACTTAGTTAAAATTCCATCTTCTGGCTATATCGCTTTTTTATAGACTAAGCGTAAATTTGACTTGTACGACAGTTTATAAAACTCCCTCGTGTTATTTTTATAATGTTTTTAAAGCAAAGGTAAGAATTTATCTGCATTCTTTTTCTTCTGTTGATAACTACTAATTTCCCTTCCATTTTATATGGTGATTTATTCTTATTAAAACATACTGGAATGATATGGTCCATTGTTAACACTTGGCACAGTTTATTTATTTTAATCAACTAACAAAGTTATTCTAAAGTTTTTGGTGGGATTCAAACATTTGAAGATTATGCCAGGAGACTAAAAACTCATCCAAATTCGTGGATGGGCACTGCATCTGAAATAAATTGAAAATGGTAGAAGTTGAAAATTTTTATTCCTGCGTAATTTATGGAAAAATTACGTTTGGTAAAAAAAGTTATGTTCGGTAAAAGAACATTTTGTTGCAAAAGTTAAATTTTAGATACATTAGTTAATTTAGGATTAAGGGCTAAGAAACCATTTTTAACCTTTTTAGCTTCTGCTACCTTGTTGGAAAGATCACATCAGTTACATAATCTCTTCCAAACCTTTATCTTCAAAGCTGGAATTCTAATAAAGCGATAGGAAGTTGATGAATTAGAGGCTGATAATAGATATTTAACCCCTCAACTTCAGATACCATGTTGAAAATATCACATTAGCTACATTCCTTTCATTAGAGCACGCACCCTCATCCTCACAGCTCGAACTCTAATGAAGCAGCAGGAAGTTGAGGAGTGAGGAACTTAAAGTTGATTTTTAACCTCTTTTAACTTCCGATACCTTGTTGGAAAGAACATATAAGATAAATTCTTTTTTTCCACACACTCTAATTATCAAAACTCGAACTCTAACAACTCAAAAGGATGCTGAAGAATTAAAGGCTAAAAGGGGATTTTTAAGCCTTTTAACCAAATTGGTTTTGAATCCCTCGGATACCATGTCAAAAAGATCACATTAGGTATATTATTTTTATTAAAGAATTAGTTTTACATTCTCTTTCCCGCCTCCTCATCCTCAAAGATCAAACTCTAATGAGGCAACAGGAAGTTGAAGTGTTAGGGACTGAAAATTGATTTTTAACCTGTTTTAACTTCCGATACCTTGTTAGAATGAAATATATAAGATAAATTTTTTTCTTACACACACTATCAACATCAAAGCTCAAACTCTAATAACTTAAAAGCTTGTTGAGGAGTTAAACTCTTATAAGGTATTTTTAACCCCTTAACTTTGAATAAATTGTTGCAGATCTCATTAATTATATTCTCTTCTTTCACACAGTCTCATTGGCAAAGATCTAATTCTAATTATTAGGGAATTTTTGGATGAAAAACGATTTTTAATCCCTTAACCTTCGATAACTTTTAGAAGGATTACATTAGTCACGTTTCCTTCCAAGCATCCTCAAACCTTAAATTCTAATGAAGTGATCAGAAATTGTGGAGTTAAGGGCTGAAAAATGGTTTTTAACCCGCTAATTTCGGATACTTTGTGGGAAAGATAATATCAATTGCATTCACTTCCACTTACTCTAATCCTCAAAATTCTAACTCTAATGAAGCGATGGTAAATTGAGAAGTTATATGTTAAAAATGATTTTAACCTCTTAATTTCGGATCCTTGTTGGAAAGATCCCCAAATCATTCGTACATTCCCTTCGAAGCATTTGTTATTCTCTCATCTTCAAAAGGCCCACAATTACATTATGGTACTTTTCCAGTACGTGAGCTCGAGGTCAAATTGACTAGACTCCTCATTGGTCACATTCGCTTAACTTACAGATATCTTTAATTATGTGATCGCGCTCCTTTTTGTTCTAGATGCCGAGTAATTTTAAGAATTCTTTCTATTTTAATTGAATGTCTTGATTTTAATTTTTATCGCTTACATTACAATTGCTCCTTACTAGACATGCAAAAGTTGTTGGGGAACATCCTCACAATAATATTTTTCAGTTTTTAAAAGCAAATGGATTTTACCACTTCATATAAATCTATATCAATTTTTCCCAGACACATCACGGCATTGTTCTACAGTTTCATTTTTGCATTTTATGCATCTTTGGTTCTATTATATACTTTTTGAACTTTTTATGCAATTTTAACTTTTTAGTTTGACTTTTGACTTTAGTTAACTTTTTAGTTTAGTTTAGTATGGCGCAGTATAGCCGGGTTTTTTTTAGCTCTTGTGCCATTAAATAATCAAATAGAATCCTCATCCTCAAAATTCGAATTTTATTGAAGCTACAGGAAAAAGCAGGTGCGGGGATTATTTTATATTTCCATGTAAATCTTTCTTCTGCTTAACTCCAGGATTTTTAAACTTCATTTTTACAATTTTTATATATCTAGTATTAAATAAAATATTCTCCATTGCTCTTTTATTATTTTATCCCACTTTTTTTTCATAACTTTATAGTTTTTTTCCTTTAAATTTTGAATTTTATTTCACTATCTTCATACTTTTATTAAGGTCTAAAAACACAAAAGGGCCCGGGAAAAGATCTGAAAAAAAAACTCACCACCTCACTTTTCCAAGTGTTAAATGCAACATTATTTTTGAATAAAAGTTTCTTTACTATCAATGGCTTTTTACCCTCTTTAACATTTTCAAGTGGTTTTTATTTATCCTAGTCAGGTTTTGTATACTTAACTTCCTTTATTTCTAACAGTGAGAAGTTTTAACACATTCTGATTCGTTGTTACTAGTAAATAGAAAACACATAAAACTTCAGTTTATCTAACCTTACTAGTCCTGCTACCTTTGGTGCTGCTAAATTTTATGTTCTTTTAACGAAACCCTTCTTGAAAAGAATGTATGAAAACAAACCATTAAATTTATTTCGCTTTTTAAGGCCAGTTTGTTTTTCGCGGAACCTGCTGCGAGAAATTATTTCGATAATTTTATTTTTTAATGTTTCACAGAAAGATGTTAAAGAAACATTAAAGAGTTGTTTCGAAGTTTATATCCAAGGCTATAATTTGTTCATTGCCTTTTTTTGCAAGAATATTTGAAACGTAGATTATAGGAGTGTAACTGGGGATTGCTAGACATCGAAATTATTAGAAGATTATATTTCTTTAGTCAAATCTAGTTTAATACCTAGATGTGACTAGTTTAATATCTAGATAGAAATTCAGAATACGAAATTAATTAAAAAATTCAAATAGATAACATTTATCAAAATATTTAAGTCTGAATACTAAAAAAAAGGGCGATTCATAAAGAAGTTTATCATTTCAATGTTCTGTAAATCAAAAGCAATGTAAAATATTATATGATAATTGTAACAAAATTGTTGAGGTTGTTTTAAGTTTTGGTAGAAACAACAGCAGTTGCTCTATGTGTGACCTCTTAAATGAAACCTTATATTTTCTTTCTGGTCATTGCACTTAACAAATTTACTTTAGGTGAATTTGTGATTATATCTTCCCCAAAGGGAGTCATTGTGCTTTTATACTTTCTCATACCCCTGGGGGTGCACTTCGTAATTGAGGTTGAGATTCTTTCGGATATGGTGGTTGGATCTCGCCAACCCGGTGGGTACAATAATAGGTGGGAGCACTGACCCTCCCATTGATGGCAGGACAAACTCACTAAAGGGAGGGCTGTATCGTGGTCGGTGATGGCCATTAGAATTCAACTACAGTTCCTGCCAATGGTGCTGTGGAGGCAGTCCGGTCATTCAGTCTTGAGAGGTTAATCCATGTGCATACGGGTGGGTCAGAGGTCAGTAAGATGCCTTGAATACTTTCTGACTGAAATAAAATGTTGCTTCATCAATGAAAATTAATAAATAGGCAAAATCATTATTTTCAAAACGAAGCTAATATCGTTAAAAAAACCAATCTTTTGTTTGTCTAAATCATTTAGATTTTGCGATACTTGAAATTTTCCCCAGAAACTGTGGGCTGAGAAAAATCCGGGCTTCACGACTCTTCCTCGTTGTTAATGCTTCAGATGTTTTTTGATTGGCAACTTTTTTCGATATTTTCAGCCACCCACAACTTATAACTTCTCATAAACAGCCCGTAGTTTGAAATGTTTCATGCCATTGATAGACAGGTTTTATAATTGGCATTTCTTTTCCGATATGTGATCTAACAACAGATTGCGCAGCAAATGGGAATTCCGTTTTGCTAAACTTAAGAACACAAAGAGCCTTCCCCACTGCAGACACAGCTATTTCGACTGACTAGCACCAGGCACATATGCCACTTATGCTATGAGCCACAAACAAGACACAAGAGCGAGACACAAACTCTTAAAGTACATCTAACTTATGATTCGCTGTGGTTCATGTCTTTCACTGTTACTGTTATAGCATCTCGAAAATGTATACTTTTTCTTGAATTACCCAATATAATATTACCAAATTTAGAATGGCACCATATCGTATTACATAATGTTTAGTTTTATATTTTCTCATATTTAACAGCTGATAAATATGAGCATTGGTAAACAATCATTCAGAAATATTGATCTATGGCATGAATCTAAAATTTTGACTGAATTTATCGTGAGTATGTATTTTGGCCTTTTTGTGCAAGTCGATTAACACAAAAATTTGACACTAAGTTACAATCATAGTCCAAAGATAATATATCGAATTTCCACAATTTAAGTTAGTGAGTTTTTGTATTTATATGCATGCGAAGACACAAACCGACATATTATCGTTTATTTTGGTTCAAAATTTAGGATCAATTTTCAAACATGCTAAATCTATGTAACAAATTCTATCTACATAAATCTTTGCGCTTTGCAGCTTGAGTTCATTTGTGTTGGAACCAACATACCGATAGGATTCCTTTGAATAGATTTATTTCAAAATTTGATAACTATCTACAAATTTGATTCTAATTCTATGCACTAAGTTACGGCCGTCTAGTATAAAGTATTTTTGAATTATTGCTATCGCAGACATACAGAAAAACATGATGTTAAATATGTTTTTTTCTCATTTAAAGATGGCTGAAACATAGTGATTCACCAAAATCTTGAGTTTGAATTTTTTGATAATTTTAAAAACTTAACAATTTGAACACTTTATGATTACATGGTTTATGAGAAATTAAATCGCAATAGTAGTTTCTCCAAAACTTACTATCTTATAAAGATATAATTATATCTCCTCTTTTTTCACATAATTGTAGACTTTGACAAGATCGTGAGTCAAAATGGAGTCTAAAGTTTTATATAAAAAATCCCGCATATAAGAGTTAGTACTTCATATCATAGTAAAGAAAACTGTTACATTTGGATGCCAATCATTTCATACTAAAATTTGATGCAAAGCTTCAATTTTTAAAATAAAATTAAATATAAAACTTCATAATCCAAATCAAAAAAATAATGCGTTAATGAATTTGGTTTACAATTTGATATGAATTTACATTTTAGAAAGGAAAATTATTTAGATCTTATCTTTCTAGATCTTGCCATTTTATAATTGTAATATTTGTTTGCTTTTGATATTCAGTGACTTAAAGTTATAAACATTTTTTATATGTGTAACACTAATATATATTTGTGCTTGGTTTAAAAATTAGTTTAATTTCTATTTAATCATTTTAAAAAACATGTTTGTTGAACCGTCGTTGTTTGTCAATAGACCTCGCAATAATGAATGAATCAAAACTCCCTCGCCAAATTTCTAATCAGTAATTTTTGGGTCTCAAACTTTCAGTTATTATCTTAGTCACTGTATTCCCACTTTGCTTATATATATAAGTCCTATATGGACTTTAGACTCTTGATTTAAAATTCGTCTACTAAATACTTGGAAACAGCCACCATACAACAATTTTAACCATCATAACACAATTTCGTGTTAATATATAAATGCATTAATAATGTTTATCAAAAATTTAGAAACTTCTATTACGGAAATTAATTTCTACTTTGAATTAATAGTAAAAATTTATAATACAAAAACTCTTCTATGTTTTCATATTACTTAATGGAAATATCTTTATAAGAATAATCATTCAATAAATAGTAACAAAAATATATGCAAAAAAATCCTTCAGTATTTTCGCGTAGATGAAGTTAGTATAGATAAGTAATGCGTTTACTACGGTCAAAAATTGCACAAGCTAATCTGAACTCGAGACTTTTTTCAAGTAACTATACCTTAGATCTATTTTTATCCACAAGACGAAATCACTCGAATGTTCCATATTTAGAAAGATAGCGAAAACATAAGAATGTTTTAGAACAATTGAGATATAATAGAAAATAAATCAATAACAAAATAATTCAAGAACTTAAGTGAAATCTGATAGGAAGTTACGAACTGTCGCTTTCATTTGATAGCATTCTACCACTGAGCCATTCTGTCCACGAAAAATTAGAACAAGTTACTTTACAATACTTTCTTATTACCCAATGAAAATATCCTTATTTATAAGAATATTCATCTAATGTGAATTTATAGCAACAAAAATGTATGCTGTAAAAATTCAATATATTTAGAGATTGCTTTATGAAAATATACATCTTTATACGAATATTCATTTTACATTTACGTACATTTTATTCTATCAACTCATTTCTTCTATAAGTCAACAATCTTCACATTTTAGCCCTAACATTCAATTCAATATCCAGAGGCTTTCTCGTCGCTTTAGCATCAATGAAACAATATAACACAATAGCTTTCTGATAAACATTTATTCAAAATCTATTTTCCTCCCTCAGACATTTCTCTGATGTTCATTCATTCTGCCACAAACACCGATTCGAGAAGAAAATGTATTTTGCTCTGAAATTCATTGTTGCCGAAACAAAGGGATGTATAGCAGACGAAAGACTGCTGACATCTTGCTGATTCGACGAACAGCCAGCTCCCTCCCCCCCACCATCTTTTCGCGTCTGACGCCCTCTCTCGCACGTCTCCAGAGTCAGGAGGGAAAATATGACAGCCCACTGGAAGTGATGAAAGGGGCTGAGACATTAGCCTGCCGGCAAAATTGTTTCACAAAATTCATGGAATATGAGCTCTCCCTATTTAATTATTCAGAGGCTACTCATAATAAAAGGCTTGGCGGGAATTGGCTGTGGTAGAATCTTTCGTATTTTAATCAAGTTCAATCACAAAAAATACAAAATGTCTTGAATCCACTCTTACAAATCTCATGACACAATACCAAAAATATGTGTTTACACATGAATATATAGAGAATTTTTTTAAGAATTACAGACAGTATGAATAAAATTTCCCCTTGCATAAAAACCCATTTTTTAATAATAGCACCTTTTTCAAGGCAATGTGTATCTTGACTTCCATATTTAAGTTTCCATGCCTTTTAAAGTGATTTTCCTTTGAGTATTAAATAATGAGATTTCCTGTTCAAAGCGTTCGGAAGCTAATTGGCGCCTGGCTAACGTCTTACCTCCGTTCATCTATTCAACACTGGTTGACTGCATAACTTTATTTTACATCCTGAAGATATGTCAAGAAACCTCCGTGTGCTAACAAGATTGGGAAAGGGGGATGCATAGAATCTTCAAGGGTCTCTCGTCTGCTGTTCATTCACCTTAAACCAGTTCTTTTTATGCCAGGAGTGAAGGATGATGTATCAGAATAAGATTTCCAGAATAAGATTTCCTCCCCAATTTGGTGTCAGTGGTAGTTCGAAATCGAAGAAATGTATGACTGCCCTATCTAATATATATGAAATCTGAAGAAGCTATTGAGAGTAGTTTGATAAATTGTGAAGGAAGTTAAGAAAATATGTATCTTAGTTTTAAAGGCTAAAATGGGAAAATTGAATACTCAAGGAATGAAGATTGCAATTTAAAACTTATGAAAAACAAAACATTATTTTAATTTATAATGATAAAAAGTTAAGAAATATCCGAAATTATCCAATTTCTATGATAAAGTCCTTTATCATTGCCTCTTAAAATTGTTGTTAAAATAAATGCATTATTAACTTTTGATTCAACCCTTTTAATCAACCCCTTAGTTTCGACTCCAATTTTAGTTTCGTTTCCGTAATTAGTTTCGCTTACATAATTTTATTAATTATATTAATTTTGATTTGTTTCATTAATAGATTTTATTTTATTTGCCTTTCATTTTTGTGAACTTGTAGCTTTTAATTCCGAATTAAATTTTAATTTCGATTTCGTCCTAATTAGTTTCGTTTTAATTTTTGTTGACTCAGGAAATAGGTTTTAACTATTTTAGTGCTTTTATGGTTATATATATATAACTTACCCTAAAATGTTAAAAAATGCTTCTATTTAAAGGATTTGCAATTTTTTTACTCAGATTTACTGATTAGATTACTTTTTTCGATCTCTGATTGGTGTTTGAGTGTGTCTTATATTTTTGGGATTTTATATATAATACGCTGAATCAAACATGTAAAATATATTTCTCTTAGGAAAATGAAAATGTTTAACTATTCATGATAATAAACTTAGTAAAGAATTTCAAACAAAGCTCAATATTTGCTGTTTTTATCCTATTTTCTTCTAATGTTAGTTGCTGGGACGGCAGAGCAGAGGCTGATGCAAGGAAAATCGAGATAAGAAATCAAAATGACTTGAAACAGTAGTGATCATGAGCATTGAATAAACTTCAATTGCATTTTGGAGATAAAGGAAAATATCTAGCAAGTCTTCTATGGAGTTAGTCTTTAATTCACTAAAATTTAGTAATAGTGATAAAATAGAGAATTAGCGCATTTCTTTCTGGCCATTAGCTTTCAAGATTGTATGGATTGGAGGACGAAAATTCACTAATGGTTGTTAAGAATTACTGTATGAAGCTGATAATGCCACAAGTTTCTTATAATTTGTTTATTAAGATAGAGATATTCTGTCAGAAATTCTGTAATGAAGTATTTACAAATAGGAAATTTTTTCCGAATGAAGAATTTTTCCGAATAGAATATGCTTTAATAAAAGGTGTTTTTAATAGATATTGTGTTCCTTTTTGTTGAAAATTTGAAAACTGAAAGCAAAGTTAGAATTCATATTCTTACAATTGAAAAACAATTTCAGATCTAGATACTAAAAATGCTGTAAAACTTCTGTTCGTGAAATCCGTATTGTCAATGATGTCGAATAATTATTATTTATTAATTATTAATTCATGTATGATTTTGTTTATTTGTGTTTGCTAAAAACATTTATTTTGAGTACATGAAATTTTATTACATCGTATATATAATACGGAATTACTTAAAAGATTCCTCCGGAATTGATAATTAATTAAATTATGTCTGGATAAGAGCTGTGGAAGAATATAAATGAAATATAAATACAGAAGATAGAATCTAGTCAAATATAATTCTGAAAAAGAGTTCAAGTAGAATAGATATGCTCTGATCAATGGGTTATTATTAATAATTACCAGTCAACGTAACAAAATGATGGGTAACATTTATTGTTTTTTTTTAATAATTATAACTTTTTAATCACATTCATCTTAACTTATATATTTATATAAAAAATGCGCTTTTAATCTATTTAGTTAGTTTTTTTTGTAGCAGTCCTAGAATTTCTCAACAGAGATACGTAAGAGTCTAAGGAACTTTTTTCAGTTTTCGAATCTTTCAAATTACATAGGTTTTATATCAAGTCCACCAACCAAAATGGTACAGCTAAAAATTTGTTTTTGAACGATTGATAAGATTTCAGAAAGAATAAAACAAAACTAGTTTCTTGGTTTCTAGGTTTTGCTATTATTTTATCACATGTTATATAAAAATTTACAAATTTTACACTTATTTATATGTTCTGAAATATAAATAGTGAAAATCAAGCTGAACGTTTCAACTTTAAATTATTAGTTTGAATTATCATCATCAAGCTTATTGCAGAAGTACCAGTTCCAGTAGTTGTTTGTTAGCCGAATTTAGTACGAGCCGATGCTTATTTGTACTAAACAGTAAACACATTACAATACAAAGGGCTTTACAGTAGGAAACATTTTTAAATGAAAGATTCTACATTCTTTGTCAATGATACTGAGGCTTCTAAAACTTATTATATGATATCAATGAGCTAAAACAAAACTTTTTTGTACGCCAAACGAGAAAATGCATTAAAATGGTGAGTAGGATTTCTGATGGTGTGAACGATTTCTGATGGATTCTGAAGACAAAGGCTAATCACCAAACACTTCCCCCATTAAGCTTACGCTCGAATCAATACCTCTTTGAAGAGATAAATGAGAGTACATGTGCCTTTCTTTCCGTTCTGAGAATATGACGAATTGCGTGGGTGTGGTATGAAGAGAAAATTCCCTAATGCCTGATGAAGAATGCTGCTTCTAGCCTTAGTTACTCAATTAATGAGATTTCTGTTCATTATGAGAGAATTGGCCTGATGAAAGGCGAGATGCAATTCATGTGTTCATTTTAATATATATTTTAATGTAATGTACATTCATAAAATATGTATATGTGAACCAAGAGCTCATAAAAAAACAACATTCAAAAACCAAAGAACAGGAATAATCTTCTCACTGTCATGGGAGGTTGCAATTCATGCATTCATTTTAAGAAAAATATATATATAACCGAACCAAAAACTCAAAACAAAATAAGAAAACAAACCAATAAATAATAATATTTACTTTATAATATATATTTATGTTTTTATAATATTATTTTTATAAACATATTTTTTACACCTCCTTTTATAATATTGAATATATATATAATATTATATATAATTAGCAGGTTGCAATTGATGTGTTCATTTTAAGAATTTTTTTTTCAGTACATGAACTAAGAATTCAAAATAAAGCAAGAAATAATCTTCAAAAACCAATGAACAGGAATAATTTTTTCGCTGTCATAATTGATAGCTTCTACTTAAAAAAATATTCCAAATACGCTAGAAGCAACACTCATAAACCGATGAACAGGAATAATTTTTTTACTATTATAGTAGGTTTCAACTGAAGTGTTCCTTTTAAGAAACACTATATGTGAGATACGAATTCAAAAGGAAATATCATTCATAAAGCAATGAACAGAATTAATATTATCGCTGCCAGAGTAGGTTGCAAGTAATGTGTTCATTTTAAGAAAAATAATGTCTTTATGTGAACCAAGAATTCGAAAGAAAAACAAGAAAACGATTTCAGTGAAAAGATACCAAAACAGAAACCAATTGCAGTTAAAAGAAACCAAAACAGAAAACCAGAAACCAATGAACAAGAATAATCTTATCAAGGTCATAGCAGGTTGCAATTGATGTGTTCATGTCAATAAAAATATCTACATGTAAACCAAGAGTTCACATGAACAAATAATTTAAAATCCAATTAAAATGAATAAAGGAATAATCTTATCTCAGTCATAACAATTGAAGTGTTCATATTAAGAAAAATACTTCTATATTTAAACCAAGAATATTATAATATTCACAAATCGATGAATAAGAATAATCTTATCTCTGTCTCAGCAGGTTGCAACTGATGCGTTCATTAAAAATGTATATGTGTATGTCTTCTGAGAATTCAAAAGAAAACAATTTCAAAAACTAACAAACAAGAATAATTTTACCATCGCAATTGCAAGTAAAAATTAAGTAAGATAGAAAAAAAGTAATCTGTGATAAAAACTGTTTTAAGAGTGATAATTTTAATTAATATTTCAATGCAAATGACAATATTAATGTCCCCATAAGCAGAAGGTTTGATTCAGTGCGTACTTTTATATAGTTGTATTATTGATTTTTCTAAATAAGTAAAGGATTTAATCAAATGCAAATTTTTATATAAAAATTATTTTTTACCCATTTTCCAAACAATTAATAATTCATTAGGAATCATCAAATTCATTCCTAAGAGTTTCTGAAATTATTAATATATCTTTTAAAAGTTGCAGGAAATTAATTTGGTATATGTAACATATGTTGCTGCATATCCAGATATTTCCACTGTCTCTCGAATGAAATATTTTGAATTGTAATTTGCTTGTGAAAATGTATTTTTGACGTAAATTAATAATAAGTTTATTAATTAATAATAATATAGCAAATTAATAAAAAGTTTCTTCCTAGAGTACTGCATTTAAAAAAAATAAAAGTACTAAAAGTACTAAAGTACTATTTATTAATGCCAATTGGATTTTTAAAAAAAATTTTGGTTGGAGAAAAAAAGGCATTAAATCATATCTATGCGAATTAGAACAATTCTCTAACAAATTAAAGCATTTTGAGCAAATGAAAAAGTTTATACTTAGTAAAAAATTCAAAACAGTTAAATCAAGTTTTCCTGAAATTACTATTTAGTACTTTATAAAATTGTTCGTTGGAAATTTTATAGAGCAAAGAAAAAAGAGAAGAAATGAAAAAAGAAATGCTTGAAAGAAATCACTTTTATAAGAGGTCACAATAATTAATAATAAGGCCAAAGAGGACAGATAAATTTATTTTCGTGATTCAATATATTTTTTAAATAGTTGAAAATAAGAGGAGAAAGATTTTATTTTCATTTTTGAAGGTGAAAAAAATTAGACAAATTTAAAGAGATTGTAATATTTCTACAAGCTGTTTACAGTTTTTGCTCTTACATGTAAATTCCAAATCACTTCTATGATTTTATTAAATCTCAGGCAATACATTTAGAAATACATTCTATGAGGATTAAAAATCATCAGTATTCATTCAAATACTGAAAGCTATTTAACAAAAGAAGAAAATGTTGGTTTTTCCTATTTTTTTTTCATAAAATAAGATTGACGAATTTTTCATTTAAGAAATACTTTAATATAAATTTTGGATATAATAATCCGTTAAATAATGTAACTGGGGAAAAAAAGCTTTTACTTGGGAGCAAAACAACGCCTTTTTGCAACAGTTTAGAAATTTTAAAATTATTATAATTCTATACATATTTTTTCTTTTTTAAGACAAATTACCATCTTCTTTCTTTTACTTAAATATATTTAAAGAAAACTCAAAGGATTCAAAAAAATGCATGAGCCTTGATATCTTGATCTCTATCCATTTGGAACAGATTCAATTTACTAATGCATGGAATTCTATATTGCTACGAATCTGTCTCTCTTTCAAGCAATGAAACTAGTGTTGTAAGAAAACAGAACTACAGTTCAATGTTACGTGTTACGAATCTGTAATGCTGTTTTCTCGCTTCGTAACAATCTTCACCTAAAAGAAAGATTTACAGAAATTCTTAATATTCTAAATGTTTGATAGAACAACTTAACACTTTTAATATATCTTTAAAGACTGCTCGTTACATATAAAAAAAATCAGATAAAAAAGTATGCCAAACGAACTGAATGCATCAATTGTGGATCTGAATAATGTCGTTTCATCGTCTAAGTAGATATCACCGATTCCTATATTTTCTTTTTACATTTGGCCAGAAGAAGCATGAATTTCGGAGAGGAAATTTATGTTTAGCAAGCGTGTTGCATTCATAGTTTTTGACACGTATTCTGCAAAGACGTGGCTGGTAAATTCAGAATCTCTTATTGAAGCAGTCGAATCTTATATCCTTCCAATGTTATTATGGCAGCTAAACTAATTTATTTGAAATACGAGGGTAACTAATTTCGAATTCTGAATTTGTATATTAACTTAATATTGGGGATTTAGGAACTGTGATTGCGATATACGAATCAACGGTTGATATAGTCATTTGTCTTCAAGAATTTTCTGATTACAGAGGTTTCTAATGGTCTTGGTCAGCCTCATGACGACTTCGCATAGCAAAAAGAGTGCAAGACCTTAAAGGTTACCTGGGGGGGGACCATTATTTATTTATTGAAAAGTTTACAATCTTCCACAGAGTACTGGTGATAATAAGTTTATATATTATACTTCATTTGAATAATAAAATATTTTAATTAAACTCTAAACAATCCAATTTTGGAGTCAAGACACTAAATTGACAATCACATAGATAAAGAGTAACACACATAAACATAAAAATAATATCACAATGCTCTTGGAAATTCATGATTAAGAGAGAAGTAGTACCTTAATGAATTTTTGATTGTTTTCTACCTGCGATACTGATATCGGCCTAATTAAGTAATCATTATATATATATATATATATAATTGCTTCGAACCGTCTTTAATTCATTAAGATAAATAAGGACTTAAAAAATAATAAAGATTTCACATAGTAACTTGAAATTTACGATAGTAGATTTCCTTTATTTCTTTATTCCTTATTATTACATGTATAAGTTTTTTCATTGACTATTTTTAGTTTCTTTTGCATCTAGTACACATACGTAAGAAAGATTTAATTAGGTTTAATTCTTACTTAGGTCAACAAAGAAAAATCACAGAGCTTGGAGATAAATTTGAAGACCAAATAGAAATGACAGGAAATAATTAATTAATTAATTAATATCTTAAAAATTATATTAACATGAAGTGTCGTCCACTACATATTTAAAAAACTGCATTTGAATTTCAGTGGAGGAATAAAAAATATTTTATTAACTATTAGAAATTTGAATAAGATATATATATATGTGCACATATAGGGACAGTATGAACTAATAGTAGGAATTGGAAAAAAAAAGATTAGACACCTGGTAAAAGAAATTACGAATTATAGAACAGTCGAGGAAAAGTTACAGTAGTATCATATATAGATATGATCGAATATAAAAACAAATTCGAATGGAGCTAGAGGAATAAATTTTGATGCTTTAGTTTATTATTTCAAGTGCATATATGTATGAAGTTTGGAACCACGTTAATTAAAGAGTTAAATTGTCATCTGATGGGAACTTTTACATGCGTGTCAACGCGACAACTCAGAAACTTAATGACAAAAATATGTGAAATTTGATTATGCGAGTACAATTACACTTTTACTTTAAAGCTTGATTTCAATCAAATCGAAAAAAAAAAAGATCCAAAATGCATATTTGTTATTTTGATACTTGTGAAATAAAAGCATAGCAAGGAATAATCGTGAAAGATTGCCCTCTGGTGGACTTTTTCTGAGTTATTGTCCACTAATGAATATATTTAATAATACACAACTACAATGAAAGATACTACGTGAAAATTTCAGAGAGATCACTCCCGTTGATTATGCTTATGATTTTTTTATCGTGAATACTTTTCTTACAAGAGATTTTAACAACTGAATATTTAATAACTGTTTTCTCCTTAAAATTTAAATCCAGTGTCAAAAATAACATTTTGATTAAAATTATATGGTAGAAAAATTAAAATATGAAATAGATTGAAAATATCTGAGCAATAAATAACGTAACAAAGAAGTCTTGTATTACTAAGAGCTTTTAACTCTAAATTTATATTACAGAATTCTGCTTAGAATGTTTTATCTGTTTGCTTAAACACAGACAATGTATTGTTAGTCAAAAAACAAATTGTACTCCCACGCATTCAACGTATTTTCTACATTGAATGGATTAATTTATTTAGAAAATAACAAAAATATCTCTAGATTAATTATGAAACATTATTCATATCGTATAATTAATTTCTATTATGTGTGGGTGGTATTTCAGAACCGTTTTTAAGAATGAAATATATTGAAGAGAATTTATGAAACTCAAATACGAAACAGCAATTAGGAAGGGAAAAACTGTAGATATCGAAGATATGGGAATAATTTGACACTTTTTTTTATTGAAACATTGTTAATTCGAGCACTATTTAGAATCAATGAATTCATTTCAATTGCGTATTAATTTTAGGAAAAAAACTATTAGCTCCATAATTGGAAATGAAAAATAAACTATCTAGGTTTTGCTTTTTTTATTTATGAATTAAAGGACTTCAAGGAGACTTAGGATTGATGCAGACTTGTTATAGTTTTCTTTAATTGATTATAGGAAAACAAATTAAACATTGCGTCTGAAGAATAGTGTCAAATTAGGGAATTTAATACATATTTTATTCAGAAATATATAAATTTGGAAAATTCTTGTTAAGTGAAAACTGCGAGTAGGTATTCTGTTGATGATTATATGTGTACCAAAAGTGGCGTTTCAAAAGTAAAAAATTCATAATAAAAATAATAGAATTTAAATAATGGAATAAAAAATATAACTCTGTATTATAAAGAAATCTTTCCTACGTATGTGTACGAGATGCAAAAGAAGTTAAAAATAGTCAATGAGAAAAATAATAAATATAATAATAATGAATAAAGAAATAAATGAAATCTACTATCGCAAATTTCAAGTTACCATGTGAAAACGTTATTATTTTTCTCCTTATTTGTGTTAATTAATTAAAGCCGGTTCGAAGCGATCATTATACATTCTGCAGCAACTGTATCGTTGAAACATAATTTATAAATAATAAAACTTACCGGAAATGGGCAGTTTAAACTTTGAAAATGGGAAAATAAAAGCATTTTAAGGCAAAGATTAAATATAAATAAATACATGAAAAAAATAAATCAATAAATGAAAAATAAATAAACAAATAATAATAAGGCAAAATGGTATATCAAGTTTTCGACACCATGGAACATGAAAAATTCAAAGAATGTCATCCATTGCTAGGTTCACATCTCTTTGAAATACTTCAGGCTTTAGAAAAAAATCAAAAATGCTAAGGCAATAGAGACAAATAAAATGATGATAACGTAAAACAAATGCATCTAGCATCTCATCAGACTAATTATTATCAAAACTATATAATGTTTAAAAGAAAAAAAAATGCTAATTTTTTAAATTACGAATATGAATTTTTAACAAAGCACATATCCCATAAATTTAACCGCATTAGTAATATAATGTGTTTCAATAAATTATAAAATATAATTATATATTGAGGTTTATAAATGATAAAAATTTAGAACAATATCAATATAATTTTTGTGCATATAATTACGCATAATTAAATTAAATTAATGGTGTATCAGATTTAATCATTAAATAAATTTGTAGATTTAATCGGGAAATATCTAATTATACCAAATGAATGATTAAATCCATGTGCGTTATAATAATTACTTCTACGTAAAATAAACCTGATATCTTTAAAAATGAATAAATTCCATATTATTAATGTTTCGAAGATAAACTATTGATATTCCAAGAGATTACCTAGGTTGTATAAAAAATCCAGTTTCTCATTATAAGAGACCATTGCATGCCTGAGGCTCTTAACCTCTAGCCTCAATATTCTATAAATAAATAATGAAAGATTTTCCAACAAATGGAGCGTTGCCCTCAGTGAATGCTCGTTTCTTAATATCCTCAAAGGTTAATAATCTTCAAACGATTTCATAGAAAAAAAGAATTTGATGCTCTTCAACAAATTGTTTCTAGCCGAAATAGAAGAGAAGGAACAACAAGTAAAACATTGCACTAAAAAAGCTTATTTTAATAGTCTTTACAGTCATTATGGCATTGTATGCGTTTTAAAACTTGTTTTAATCAATTTCTTTGAAAAAAGTCGTTTTACTTTTAAATATGCTAAGAACAAATGTTTTGAAAGCCATCTATTTCTTCAGTAGTTACTGACGATAAACTGTTTTTAAATATTTATTTATAATAAGTTAACTTTGATTATTAAAAGATAAATTTTAAGCATAAAGCTTCATTTATTGTACATTCAGGTTGGAATAAGTTTTAGGTTTGATTTTCTTGCTGCAGAGATCCACTTGTACAATTATTTTACTCTCCGATTCACTGATGCTTAAAAAAGAATTGTATTTAAATTATCATTTAGCTTAAAAGTTTTTCTTAATAATATCTCTGGTTAATAGTTTTGTAGGAAATTTCTGTTTCATTCTATATTAAAAAGTTAAAAAAATAATTATAATATTTGTTTCATAAATATCTTAAATTTCATCAATAAACATTGCAGATATGCTTATAAAATACGTAAAGCAAATTTCTTTTACACTGTTCGAAAAAAACTTATTATTGCAGAATGATCTGCAATTATTCCAATTTATTTTTTCCCTTTCTTTCCAATGGTTCATTAATATTACAGCAATTGAATTTTTACAGTTTTAATCTATTTGAAAACCGGCAGGAATTTCCACATTTCAGTTTCTTCATGAGACAATACACCTCCTTTTATATTCTATTTTCTTTCGCATTCCCTGAGCTTATAGCATGGATATAGTAGTATGATAAAACAAAAAATAATTATAATACTGTTTATTATGTCTATAAATAATGCAATTGACAGTCTTCAAACTAGACGGCCTTTTGCCAGAATTCCGTATTAAATAATACAGTGCGGCAAATTTGTATTTTGTAGTATTACGTAGAAAAATATGTATGCCTTTTGGAAGAGTTTTTTTCTACAAATTAAATCCCAAATTTGATGAAGATTGATAATTTTGGCTTTAAGAAATTTCATTCATCTAAGTATTACTTTTTTGAGTTATTGGGCTCACATACATACTCATCTCCAACAATACTGAGATGTCTAAAATGCCAGTTGAATAAATCAAGTATCAGAGCCCAAGATTTCTGGATATCAATACAAAATTCCTGCCCCTTTTTTGTTTGATTTCTTGAATAATAGATGCTTTGCTTCTAAGAGACACCCAATCAGAGGAGTTTGGACAGACAGATTTCTCATGTAGTTTTTAAAGATGACCCAACACATTTCTTAAAAGGTGTCAACTAAAGAGTTCCTTATTTAATTTCGGCCCTTCAAGAATTCTAGTTATCATTTAAGATTATATTAATTTTTTTTATCCTTGAAAGAGAACCTCAAGTGTTCCAGCAATCTAAGGTATTTTATAAGGTTGTAAGATATTTTGGAAGATTTTTGCCTTATGCATGTAGAATTGCTAGCCATGACATGGTGTAATTTATACATATTACTTCAGCCTATAAATATTATCATGTTAAATTAGGAAGCTTCTAGACTTCAAACCTTAAACCTAATAAAATATAAATGTTTTCTTAAAATAAAATGCAAGCAACTAAAACAGAACGATTTTTAATTAATTGTCAATGAGTTTGACAACTCTTGAATGTTTCACTTTTTCACAACTTATCTAAAATTTATAACAGAAACTTTATATGAATCTATAGAAGTCCACAGTTATAATTTTTCCAAAACATCAAGGTAAGTTAATTTGTTACCAGCATGAAATAATTTATTTTGCTTCTTAAGTATATTTGAAAGAAATGCGAAATCTTACTGTTCTTGTGAATAAAATAAATGAACAAATAAAAGTAAAATTAAATAATAGCATAAATTTCTAGCCTAGAAAAATAACTTTGTTTTTATTCTTTATTCTTAAGCCTTCTTTTAATTTAACTTCTTTTCAGAATAAATTTAAATAAATACGGTTTTGATAGTCAGGTTTTGTTTAAACTAGAAGTAATTAATCTATTCTGAAACTCGTTCCGCTCTCCCGGTTTTGATATTAAATTTTCAGACTGGTAAATTTTGAAATTCTCCTTTTTTCAACAAGTTTATTCTCTTTTTCTTCTTATTGTGAAACTTTACGAATTTAAATTTTCATAAAGCGAGATGAAATATATTATTTGCATTTCTGTCTGTTTCATTCTAACTTAAATGTTTTTGATACAGCAGGCTTAATATAAAGTTTATTAAAATTTTAAAATTTATTCAGATTTGACAAGAAATTCAAACAAATTTGAAATATATTTTTGAGATTTAATTATTGTAAATAGAAAAAGCAACGCTTCCTATTTTATTGACAAATTAAAAGAACGTATATTTCGACAAACAAATACGCAATTTTTATGAGTATAAACCCAGACTAGCCATTTTGCAAACTTTAATTTCGATTATTAAATAATAACATTAATAACATTATTCTTTCCTTTGTTCTTTTGTCATAAACAAACTCAAATTTTCTCATGATACTTATTATCACTATTAACATAGCATGAAATGAACAGTATTAACTCAAGAGGGATTCTCAGTTTACTAACCAGATCACATTCCTTATCATTACGGGTTGAAATTTTTTTATAATCATTAACTGTGAGAATTGGCTGATCAAAAAGGTTGCTTATAGACACTATTAAACCAAACATCGCTCTCTCTTTAGTCAAAGGCTTACTCAAACTTTTGTCAGATTACAAATTATCACTATTAGCACAATATACAAAACACACGAATAATTTTTAAGCAATAGATTCTCAATTTACTAACCAGATCACATTCATTAATATTGCACGCTGGAAAATTTTAGTAAAGAGTGGAAGCAGGTGAATCACTTAAGGCTGATTATAGACAATATTAGGCGAAGAATTGCTCTCTTTTGTATTTATTTGTCCTAGGCCTACTCAAAATTTTGTCACCCGACTTATTATATCTATTAGCACTGTAAAAAAAACACGATTAATTAGAGATTATTATCGATTTCCGGATCAGATCACATTCATCATTATTACATTTAGTAATCATTAATGTTTGCCTATAGACAATAGAACAAAGGCTGCCTATAGACAATAATAAGTGAAAGATTGTTCTTTCCGCATTCTTTTGTCAAAGGCTTATTCAAGCTTTTGTCACGCTTCTTATCATCGTTAACACAGTATAACTCAAACATGATAGAAAGAGCTCTAAAATTAACAGCCAGATCGCATTCATTATCATTACACGTTAGAAAATTTTAGCAATCATTATTTGTAGCGAACAATTTAGTCGCCAAAGGGTGCAAATAAAAAACTAATAAGCGAAACGTTGTTCTTTTTTGTATTATTTTATGAAAGTCCTACTTAAAATTTTGTCACGCTACATATTATCAATATTAACTCAGTATAAAACAAGCAGTATCAGTTTTCCCTCAAACGATTCTCAATTTACCAACCACATAGTATTCGCTATCATTACACGTTGAAAATAGCCATTCCTTTCAGTTGAAGCAAAAGACGAAGCACTGTTTCCCTCTTTCCAACAAAAGGCTGGCAGCGATAATGGAAGTCGCATTCAGCCAGTTCCATCACAGTCAGAATAAAGTAAAACAAACTCATTTCAAGGAAACTGGAAAATTCTGGGTGATTGTTGTTCCTTCCTCGAAAGGGGATGTTAAAAGCAAGATAATCTACTTTCCGCCTTTCCCGAACACAAAGACAAATCTAACGGGGCTTATCGGTTTCAATTAGGTGTGTCTGGAGCGTGGATGGGCTTTTCCCACGCTTACTGTCTGATTTGAATCTGTGGCAGAGGTTCGAACTATTCCCTGCTATTGTGTCATTGAGACATCTTAAAAAATTGCACGTAGTTAAACTATTTGAATGTTAGTTCCGGCAAGCAGCATTTCCCAATTTGTTTCTTACCATTCTAGAAAGAAGGTTTTAGAGAAATTTTAATTTCAAGTTTTGATTTCTTGTAAAGAGAATTTTTTTAATGGTCAAAAACACAACCGATGGATTTTGCCATATCATCTAATTTCAAGATGATATATTTTTTTGGATATACTTTTGGAATTATGTCTTTTATTTCCATGTATAACATAAAAGTACTCTCAGCTTGGAAGATCGAATTTCCCATGTGGACTTAATATTAGATTTGTAGAATAATGCTTGAAAATGTTTGTCTGTCGACCCAAGTACAAGTGAACACGATAACGATAAATCATAGATACCATGACGGGTAAAACTTGGTACATATTTTAACATTTAAAGTGTACATCTACATCAAATTTCGAATGAAATCTTTAAAAAATATGACCACTTATTTGCCTGTGCGCAAGAGCGTAAAACTCAAATACTCCCATCATTTAGATAAATGAAATTTGGTACGTGATGTAATTAATATAATTGTAGTTATACGCCAGATTTTGGTTTCAATTAGTTAAAATCAGGGAACACAAATCTTTTCCCAGATTTATTTACTATGCTATAAAATACAAAACTCGCTTCAGCAGGATGCACTTTAATATTGGTAATTATTCAGCGTTTTTGGAAATGATTGCAACATTCTCTGCAAAATAAATTTCACATACTTGAAAAGCACACACTTGACAGTACTGACTGAAGTTTTTCAAAAAAAAATTGAAATCTAAGTATTTCTCTTTTAATTAAATGAAAAATTGTTTGATTCCCTTTTAAAATGAAATTATTTTATAATGAAATTAAAAAAAAAACTATTTAGTTATCACTATTTTGTATTGTTCAACAAAATATTCGTATTTTTATGGTAATATTGGCATGAATTTATATGTTCCTTATGTTTTAAAGATTAATCGCAATACATTCATATTCACTGTTGACTTATTTGTGCAATAATTCTCTTTCACTAAGTGCACGAACTCGTAATCCTCTAGAAATTGATATATAATCCACATCGCATTGAATGTCACATCCCTTATATACAACATCAGGATTATTCTGTTTATAATTCTCAGGAAATTATTTCAGAGGCGCTTTCCATTAATAAAGTGAGTCGAGCGTCACTTCGTAAGATATCATGAACTCTCTTTAAAGGAAAGATTATAGTCTATTTAAAATAAGATTGTTTCTATAAGATGAACGTTCTGTTTGCAAATGAGATGAAAGTAATAAACATTTTAGCAAAAAAATTAAATTTGATGTAATGAGAGGATGAGTTTTTATTAAATTTGAATGGTGGGAGGTTGAAGGCTCTGCTCTGACATGATGCTGAATGTTGGAGAAATTGGATTAGTTTATTCTGATTAGTGTTCGAATTTGAAACAAAATACGCTTCCATGGTTAGATTCTTTTGCCAGCTTCTTTGGAGGAACATCAATGGCCAGATGGAGATATTACCATTTGAATGGAAATCCACCATGTAGTCTTTCGAATTGCGCTAAAGCTGAGTTGATACTCGAGTTTTTTTTGTATCAAATACAAATTGATATCAGTATTGGATGATACCTGGTATTTTAGTATCTAGCACAGTCGGTTAATTTTTTTTTTCACTTAAATGTAATTACGTATACGGTGGGTGTTGGTTCAGGAATCTTCTCTGAAATAGTAGTTGATACTAGTACATATTTGATTCCAAATTGCTATTATATTCTGGTTCGGAATTTTTATTTACACTTTATTTATAAATCAAAATTTCTAGAAAGATTAAAATTTTAAAACAATAATTTTTCTTATATGTGAGGAGAAAATTTTCTATGCTAATTTTTTTTATATCCTGAATTTCAAATTTTAAATATTTGTATCAAAGCAGTTAAACATGCATCACATTTTCTAAATCGATTGATATAACTACTTCTGTTCAGGTCTTTTTAATTTTGATGTATATTTTATTATCATGTGAGAACATGATTTGCTTTGATTTAATGGTTTGAGGCCTCAAAATGTGTAGGCAAAAAATTAGCGATTTATCATCATAGAGGAATTAATTTTTCGCTTTTAGGGTTATTAGAAAATAATGGAGAAGTTTGCAACATTTGTTCATCTACATCCAGAGGAAGATGAAATATCGCAAG
>JAPMOQ010031793.1:2342847-2357210 GCA_026543055.1 Argiope trifasciata
TTTACTCTCATTAAGGATTTACATTAATTAAGAAAATTATTAACTTAAAAATTAATAATATTCTCAGATGATAAATGGGAATTTGCGATCATAGATTTCATTTTTTACTTTTTTTCTAATTAGGCTAATAACATAAATTAACCTATGTTTAAACATAAAATAATTATTTCTGGTAAACCAATTCAAATTTTAATTCTCACAGATGTCTAAGCTGACACACGAAAGACATATAAGAAGATTTATTTCTTTTTTTGTTTTGTTCAAAAGGCAGTTCAAGAATTCTCCGTTTTCAGGATACTAAGCTCAGAATCTGATGATTTTTTAAACTTTTATAAGAAATGCAGAAGCTTTTATAAAATTATCAAGTAACCACAATGTAAATACAGCATGATATGCATTTCAATTTTTACCTCAAAGGATTTCTTTCGAATGTTTGATATAATTGTATCGAAATTCCAAACTTTCCATTTTGTTGTTTTGCATTATATACAGGAATCCGGTTAAATCGCAAAATTAAGTTGTAATAGGTTCAAAATTTTTTCAAGAAAGCTGATGCGCTTAGTATAAATTTCTAATTTAACGAACAAGGATTTCTTCAACATTTCATAGAAATCAAGAAAATAGAAAACTGTACAAAATTTAGATTCAAATTAGGTGTTTCTTCTCAGATGAGTAAAAAAAAATATTCATCGAAGAATACCAGAATTGGTATTAGGACTATTACAGAAAAAAGGAAAACATTTTGTGGAACTTACCATATTTTACCTAACTCTTTATGGCATCTTATTTAACAGTCTTACTTGAGATATTTTCTTGGGTCCTAGAAGTAAAATTCGAATTCAGTCAGTTTATTTATTAAGAAAAGAAGATCAAAAACTTCAAAAAAGTCATCCAGAAAATTTTTGGAAAATTCTCTAAAGGATTTCACTTTCTTACTCAAATGTTGATAGTTTATTATTCCTTTCAGCCAGATGCACAGAATAAGCAGATTTAGGAAAAGAGGATTATAAGCGATAAGAGATAGACTAGAATAAGTGGACGAAATATGAAGTTATTAGGATAAGATATTTAGCTTTATATTACATATTTTTGTCATGTTTTGTACTGAAAAACTAAAATTGTTTGAAATTAAACATAATTATAATGTAAGAAGCTAGATTGTTTCCGATTGTGGTTTCTTATAGACATGTTTTTGCATTTGATGTCATTAATTTATTGATAACACAAAATATCTTTAAAAAGAATCTCTTTAAAGGTTTAACTATTAGGAAACTAAAATCGTTCATTCTGTATGGTAAATGTCTAGTTTTTAAGATAAAAGATTAATTGGAATATTCTTAATGGAAAATTCACAAAAATGTCATGAATAAAAAAAAAGGATATGTGATTACTTTAACAAGCAAAATAATTTCTTCTTATATGGTTTTGGGAATTAAAAACTAATGGAAAAGAGTACAATAAGTCGAAAATATTTATCCTTTACCAAAACGCTAAAATTTTGAAATTATAGTAAGATGTCCTTTTTTTACTTCGATAATTTTTTTTCATTTTCTATAAAATTAGTCAATTTCCGAGGTCTGAAAAGCAAACTGGAAAGACAATACTTTATAAAATATACTGAATGGGAAAAAGTTAAAAAAAATTATAGACTTTAAATAAAGAAGAAAATCATAAAATAAGTTAGAACTAAGGCTTTAGGCATTTGAGGGCCAAATTGCATATGAATACATTCAATTATATTTTTAAAAAATAAAAACATCTTTCAAGGCAACAAAAATAAATAAGTTATCCACAGGTTTCTAACTAATTTCAAATTCGCAAAAGTTAATGGAAATTCTGGAGGTAGAAAAGCAAATCTATTTTCCCTCAAAGTATACATACATCCAAAGTCAATGCAGCAAAGAACATTTTAAATTAAGACAGATGACAGATTCTCGGAGATTCTAGAATGATACTAGAATTCCTCTTAGATAACAGCAATCCTTATTTGCATCTCCCCAACAAAACGAAAAATAATTTTATGCGACTTGCTAACATCCGGCTAATTCATCCAAACATCCCAACACTCCTATCTCTTGTATCTGAGATATCTTCAAGCTTTGAGAAGAAAAAGCCGAATTCAGACCACAATTCTGCTTACGATATTATAGAAAGTTAATCGAAGAACTTTTGCTGAAAAAGAATCGCATCTAGAAATACTCTGGAAAATTCTCCAGAGGAATTTCTCATCCTAGTTCAACGGGAGAGAGAAAAGAATTTATTTTCTAACTACTGGAAACCGGGACAGACAAAGTTACAAAAAAAAAATGGTTGGGTGATCGAGAATTAGAGATCTAGAAACAGGTAGCTAGCTTATTGATTGTGATTTATTTTTGATAATATATAATTCTGATTGTTGGTTGCTGTTGATTGTTTGGGAAAAATCATTCATGCTTAAACAACTTAAAAGTTTTCCCAATAAGCGTTTCTTCTTGATTTGGCCATATTAATTTCAGCATAAAATTATTTTTTTTATACATTTCTGCAAAATTCATTTATATTTCTTCATACTAAATTCATTTATAAATATGAATGATTATTTATTTCTAAGATATTAAGTTGTCCCTCGCTGCCTCTTACCTCGCAGTTTTTTACCATCATTCTTATCCTTTTTTGTTCAATTTATCAATTATAAAATGTGTACAAAATCTCTTGCTGGGGAAAGTTATAAGGAAATTTGCTTTATAAATTAATATCGAGGTTTATTATTATTTTCAATAGCATAATTTTTTAAAGTAAATTTTTACATTTTTTTTTCTTTACTATCTATCAAGAAATCATTTTGCATAATCATTTTGAAATCAATTTTTAAGACCTACATGGAAGCATGTATTTGTTGTTAGGTGCGTCAAAATATCAAACTTTGCAACTATTGTTGCAATCCATGAAGATGTAAATAATATAGAAAAAAAGGATGTAGAATAGAAGCAATATTTTACAAGATAATTCTCTATGTAATTAAGATGGAAAGAATACGCAAAACTTAAAATTTCTGGAAACGATTGTTTTAAGTTTGTTTACAATTCGGGAAATCATTACTCATCAATTACGTTGTAGTTTTTTCCATACCTGTTTGAAAGTTTTTCCTGCATTTTTAACCTGAAAGATTTATCTATAGAAGGTATGTTTCGTTATGTAGTTTTCAGGAATTAAATACGTATATATGATAATCCTAGTCTTAACTCTATTTTTTTCGTATCTTCTATTATATTTTTCCTTTGCTTCAGGCAGTTTGAAAAAACCATGAATCTCAAAACAGGCGCTTATTCAATAATTTATCTTGTCCTTTTTCTTATGGATATGAAAATAATGGTAAAAGATGAGATGCTTCAGTTGCAAACAGCTATTTGTAACCAATTGCTACCTTCATCTATTTGAAACCATTTGCTTATCAATAATTCTGGAAGTCGTATTGATATTTTCTTTTTGTTTATTCTTCAAAAAAGCTCAAACAGCCCATATACTACATCAGATATTAATTTTGTGAACTAATGACACACGAAGACAGAAGCTAAAATTCGTTGATTGGAAATTTCTATCTTTGATAACCTTTTACATATACTTAATTTATGTGAAATATATTCTTAAAAGTTAGGTGGATTTTAGATTTTGTGCAATTAACATCAATAATCGCAGCAACATTTTTTTAAAATGATATAATTAGTTTTACTATGCATTTCTTTATTGTAGAATAAAAACAAAATTCAAAGCAGCAAAAAAATTGTTTTAAAGGCCGCAATGAGTTAACAAAAATATAGTTAGAGTTAAACAAATGGACTCTTTTCTATAGCAAAAATTTCTATCCTTGCATTTAATTCCCAAACTTTTTTAGTAAAGCTTTTTCTTCCATTCAAAATCTAACGCAGGCATAATGCGTATTGTATCTATGATTTTACTAAGCAAGATTACTCTGAAACTATAAAGAAAAAAATAATAATAAGATGAAAGGAAGATTACAAAAGAATATATATAATGGAATTATATAATTTTATATGATTATTATTAATTTTGCTTTCATTGAAAAATAGAGAATTATCATAAGCAAAGAAAAAATTCTTATTTTTTAGAACTTAGCATTTAAAGCTGATAATAGATTCTTAAGTCAAAATCAAGAGGGAAATAGAAAGAATCAAAAGAAATATTTTATTTAAAACGTTGAAATTTGTCCCAATTATTAATAACAGGAATTTTTTTATAAAAATTTAATCTTTTCTTTTTAATGACCTCAATTATCTGATATTTCCTTTATTTCACTTTTTTCGTCCCGATATTACAAATTATAAGATTTTTTGAACTAGATTCTGCATTTAACTTCCCTTGCCCTTTTGAATCTTTTTCTCGTGCTTGTGATATCTTAAAAAATGTAATCACAGGTCTTCAAAAATAGGCTTTTATTTTTGGCAAAAAATTAGAAGCTTATTTTTAGGTGTAATTTCTTCAATAAAAGAATCCCTAAAAGTTTTTATTTTCCTCGTTACTTTACATTCTAAAATTCAGCGTTGAGTGCATTTCAAAATGAATTATCACAATTAATGTTTTTAACATTCAACATAAAACGCAGTTCAATTTATTATCCTTCTGCTTCCCGCTGGTGGAAGAATTTCCACGTGTGCGATGAGCGTATAAGTCTGTTCTGGTTGTTAAGTCCTCAATGTCGAGAGTAATACCACTAGAGATACTGTATCAGAAGTGATCGTTCTATGACCCAGGTCTAAATTAAGATTTGTGGATGAAGGAATGAAATGTATGAATGAGTCCACCTCGTAAAAAGGGCTGTGAAGCGTTAGTAGGTAAGTCGTACTCTTGGTCCGAGATGACTCTACTGAAAATAAACAAGAGGCGCACATTTCGGGTTAAATCGCAATGGCGCTATAGTAATCGGGCTTGTAAATGATTAGTGCATTAGAAATGAAGAACTGGGGACAACATTCATGACGAAATAGACGTTAATGAATTGGTAATTATATATGAAGATATTTTTTTTACAAATTCTTCGCATTGAAACATATTTACAAAAAACCTTCAAAACTCTTGCACGCGAGAGATTGAGCGAAACATCGATTCAAAAAATCAATTTTTATCATTATAAAAATGTCAGCTAAATAGAAATGCATGAAAATGAGTGTGCTGAATATGCTGAGCTATTTATCTTCCTTTTATTCACATCTCTGGTTAACGAATTTAAATCCTGAGAAACAAATACTTCGCTTGTAGTTTTCGACGGTGCTTCTGACTACATTCATACCATTGTTTCATCTCTTTTTGAACCACACCCACGCATTTTGAAATTTTGTGAGTTCCAAAAAATAAACTTATGCTGTCATTTATCTCCGCTGAAACGTATTGATTCTATGGTTAATAATAGAAGTGTCTAGTGACTGGTCATCATCTTCAAAATATTATCGGAGGTCGTTCACTACCGCCAGTATCGGAATTTACGTGAGTCTCCTACCCTTTTTTCCGTAAAACTCCGCCAGCAGTTTTGCTATATGGAATATTAATTTCAATTAGTGAACTTTGCAAGACGAGGGATGTTGAACTTTATTTGAAAGCATATTATATATATATATATACGATGGTTGGAACTTTAATAGTGGCAACTATCAACTATTTATTTACATGGATAGAATAAAAAAAAGTGATTCATGTCCCCATATTTTACAGTCTTTCAATATTGTCGTCAGCAGTGTGTACAACCCATTTTAATCGATGTGGAAGTTGCAGAGCATCTGCAGCAGTGTCAGCTCTGTTGATAGTTCTTACGAACCTTTTTACCACCGCAAGAATATCTCGACGGTCTGCATGGGGAACGCTATGCTTTAGGATGATACAAATGAGATCATCACAATCATACACGAGAATCAGCACACAGCAGTACTCTACTGCAGACAGCAGCTCACATTAAAAATAATTGACCACACGCAGAAAATAACCCGTAGTAACAACGTCCACAGCTCACAAAGCAGCCAGACAGGATTCAGAAGGAGAGGGAATCTTTAAGTTATTCTGCCTAATTTCTCGTAGGTCTCTCCAAACGGCTGAACTACTTTGCTAATCCCTCTTCTCGCCTTCGCTGCCGACTCACTAATTCACACAACGGAACTGCTCAGTTCTAGTCCTCTCAATTCAGGTCTACTCGATTCTCCGACCTAGTCCATAATCGACATACACAACAATCTTCGGCAGAAGACACAACGACGGCACACAGTGATCTAACACTCCATCGATACTTCGGTATTCCCTCGGTGACTCCTCCGTTCAAGACCTCTGAATTCAGGTCTTCTCAGATGATTGTAGAACCAGACTACTCCAGCTACAGATATCTGGCCTTATATAGCAGAGAGAAGCGGAGCTAAAATCTTCTGGATCAATCAGGAGCATTCTGGATTATCTTGGCTCCTAATGGGATAGAGAAAATTCTCGATGCTTCGGATATTATCCATTTTGTCGCCAAAGTCGCCAAATTGCCAAACGATTGCCAAGTTTGTGGCTAAGCTCTGGGATCATTAATGCGACATCCGAGCGCCTTTCAATATAAATGACTGCAAATCAGTTATGTTTACAGTGACATTATTAGTACAGGAAAGCAAAATTACAGGTTCGCAACAATTCAATAAGCAACAATTTCAACAAGAAATTCTGATGATAACTATCGAATTAGTCACACTTCTTCATGAATATTGCTTCCACCTTGCTAATTTTTTCACGGAATGACATAACTGTCTCATTTGTAAGACATTCCAGCTTATAAAATGTTGAAACTACCAAGCCTCTTTTTCAAAGATTAGAAAATTTCCTTACTTCGTCAAAAAACTATAATAGCAACCAGTATATTAAAAGGCTTAGTTATAAAAGAGGAACCCGCTTGATTGATGGCTATTTAGCACAGATTACACGGTCACTTTTTGGAATTTTCCTGTAAACGTCTTTGTCATTTGAACTATTCTAGCTAATCATCTTTTAAAAACAGCAAAGATAATCTTGTTTAATGAAAGGAGAAAAATTTTCTATTACATCTTGTATTTTACACGGTCGCTGTAATTATACTGAAGAGGGGTTTGGGTCTTTCCAGAATTGATAGTGATAAGAAACTTATTTGTTTCTTATACGAATTTTTTTACATCTTATACTATTTTAATTATAAGAGTCATGTTTTCTCTGTGATTATTTCATAAATAATGTCTGTAAATATGAACTAACGAATCTTAACCGGTGCTATTTTGGGTTTATTTCTATTTCCATTTTTTTGTTTATAAAAGAAATAAAGATTGAAACTTTGCTCACATTTGTATCCGTTCTAAAGAAATCCCTTGAAGTTTGCCATGGAAGACTTTTTTCATGTCGGATAGTTTACATTTGTATAGAGAAATCACAGAAGGAATTAACACTTTTATTGTGAAATCAGGATGATGTAGATCAAAAGGAAAGCTATAAAAATAACTATAAATGAAAATAAAGAGTTTGGTGAAACAAGAACTTGTTTAATAACACTTATAAACATTCTTAAACACTTTAGAAATAATTACAAGTTTTTATTTAATAAAATTATCATGATAGTAATCTCATAAAAAATACTTTAATAGGAATTCCAATTTTCTTTCAATAATGCTTTTAGTATAAAATATCTCTCTCCCAGAAATACAAACTGATGACAGTTATTTTTATAATCGACTGCCAATTTTAGAAACACTAATCCGATAAAAAAAAAGGTATATCTATAGAAATGAATGACTAATAGGATTAAATAGCTCTGATTACTTAGGCAGAATAAAGCTTAAAACTTTTTTTGTATAAAAATTAATCATCAATATAAGCGTTTAATTTTTTTACTCAAATATTTATACTATCATTATAAATTTTCAAGTTTTTACTTACTATTTTGCGTCGATACATAAAATAATGTGTTAATTTAGAAAAACAAATTAACTAAGATTTTTTATGACTTTTAAGTAATAATCTTTCAAAATTTATGAAGCAAAAATTTGAAAATATCACAGATTAATAAATTTATTAATCAGTGATATTTATTAATCAGTGATATTTATCATACATTAATCCTTGTAATAGCAGATTATAAAAAATTACGTATATATATATGTGTGTGTGTGTGTATGTGTGAAATGGTGCTCGTAATTTTTATCATAAATAACTTATGATAATGTATTTCTAAATATATGGAATTATTGAGAAAAAATTTATATTATATATATATACATATATATATATATATATATATATAAATTTTTGTCTCAGTAATTACATATCAGAAATACATTATCATAAGTTATTTCACAGTTTATTTGAACTTCTTATCTTCTCTGAATTCAATTATATTTTTACACACGTTACCCAGCGTGTCTTTCTATATATTAAAGCAAAATATCTATGCTATAAATATTTTATATAGTATTTAGTGTTTACTATATAAATGTATAATAACTATATATATCTAGTATAAAGTATTAAAGTCCTAGTAAATAGTAATAAAGTAACTATGGTAATAAAATTATAGTAATAATGTAAAATTCCGATTAGGTACACGAATTTATTCAAGCAGATTCTAGTGTACATTTGGCTTCTTGTTTGGTGGTGCATTGTGCACTAAAAAGAGGGTTTTTTTAATTGAATTAATTTTTATTTCATGGACTTAATTTATAATTCAATGTTATCTATTTATTATGAAATCAACTTAAATATATTATAAGTGAATATCTCTGTGAAATGGTGCTATTGATATAGAATCAAAATATAGTTAATTTAAATGATTAACTGATAACTGAATTTTGGAAATATTTAAAAAGTGCATTGTCATCTTAAACACACAAATTTGTGAAATATTTGCTTCTCAGTATTATGTAGTGGGACAAATGGAGATTTAAAATTTTAAGTTATTATTAAAATTTTTAGGTATAGAAATAGTATGTTGGCAGCAATAGTATGTTGTAAGAAATAAAGTCTCAAAACCTAGCACATAAGGACTGAATGAAATAAAGTATTTTCAAATTTCATCCTTCCTCATTATGGAGCAATGCAAAGCAGATAAAAGTGTCCGATTTCTCATTTTCCTATCAATAAATTAATTTTTGATAAAATTCAAATTTCCATAAATATGTTAGAAATATTAGCATTTTTTATTATAAAATATTTCGTACAAAATGAATGATGGAGGAATCATGAATTAAAAAAAATTATAGCATTCTCTAAAATCTACAAAGAGTAATAATAACAAAAAATGAGTTTTTGATGCCCTATTGAAATTTTTAAATACTCAACGGATTTGATTAATAAGGCTTTATGTTAAGCAACTATGTTATGTTAGAAGTTTTTGAAATATACTATAAAATGCTTATATTTTTGAAATTTTGAATAAAAATCAATGAAGAAACATGTATCAAGGAAAACTAATATCTCTTTTAAGATAAAAATGTTTTGGAAATTATAAGATATAGAAATTTAAAATAAAATCCTTCTAATTTGGAAATTATAGAATGATATAAAGATATTTGTTCAAATATCTCTGGATAACTTTACAAAATGTATTAGCTTGTTCTAGAAATAAGAAAGGCCTATTTCTATGTAGTCTTAAAACATTTGTATCCAAGTGAAATAAGAATTTTTTAACTGTCCTTATATGAATCATTAAGAAATTACATAGAACATATTATAAATTATTTTACCATTTATGACCTGAAAAAATGTATTAACTATTTTATTTCATAAGGGGTTTTATTAGAAGATTTTAATCAAAATTTAAAGTTTACAAATAATTAACGATGTAAAATAGTTTTAAATCATAGATTGCACTGTTTAAAAATTTAAGGTAACTTTATCAAAATAAAGTTAGAAGAAATTCGGAATATTTATAAAGAAATAAGTCTAGAAATTTAAAACATTGAATAAAAATTATGTTCTATATTTCCTTCAAAATTCAACTTTTCAACGTAAACAACCAACAACACAGAGAAATTATATATAAAGCACTTTCGAATAATGTTATCATCACATTTATTACAAACATTCTTTTTCTGAAAGCTTTAACTTCCCTAAAAATAGTATTAAAAAAATTAGGCAGAAAGACAAGCATTTGTTTCTCTTTTAGGTTGATAAACCGTTTAGGAAAATAAAATTTCCTTATAAATTGCATCGACAGCATTTCATTATTTAGTCATCATTTGATCGAACTTTTCACACAATTCATATTATTCGAAAAGTGCTTACAAAAGAATTCAAAGGAGAATGAATTTCTAACAGATGCATCTAAATTCATGTTTTCAGACACAATGTAAAGGCTTTAATTTTTTTAAAAACTCTGCACCACTTCCTTTTGTGCCGTCTCAAATTTTTGTTCGTGTCAGTTGATAAATTCAAAAATGCTTAAATTACATTTTTTATGAATAAACGAAAACTAATTTTATCATTTTATTTGTAAAAAATCACAGTTCAAAAATCTCTTGCAACAAATTAATTATATTTAATACATTTTTCTGATATATAATTTAATGAAATTTCTTATGTTAGGCATGGAGACCACGGTAGCCTGATGGTAAGATGTCGTTTTTGGGACCTGAAGGCTCCAGGTTTGAAACTCTATTCTATCGAAGAACACCTCTTTAAAGAGGTACTGGTGAACATTCATTACATTGGATTCAAATAACCAAGAGCTAGTGTGCCTCAGAATTTCAGAGAATAGATGTCAGTGTAGATATTGTACTAGCCATCTGAACGCTGTCAAGATTATGACGCACTAACCAAAATAGTCCTCATGTTGCTTCAAAAATGGGACGTTAATATGACTAAACTGCGGTAAATAAGCATACCAACAAATTATATTATCATTGATTCATAATATACTGTTCGTTTCAGTATACTGAGATGAATGCTTTTCGATTATTTATCATAATGAGGGGTGGGACGTAGAAAGATAGATCAGATCTGGAATTTAATTTATAGATAAATGTATATATTTCCTTCTTTTCCCTTTCTTCTCACTCCTACTTTGTCTAACTAAACCTATTCCAACTCACACGCAAAAGCGGAGAAAATTTTTTAATCCATTGGCAAACAATATTAGAACTCTAATATAATTAGACATTCTAATTAATTCCCACTTTTCAGTTAAAAGAAAATTTTCATCCAAAAATTTATGGGTTTAAAATTATTTTACTTCATAGAATATGCTTTTACTTGTAAAAATTTCACAATAACATGTATCATACATTAAAAATAGAAATCATATTAACTACGTTAAGAATTAAAGCCAACAAACATATTTTTATTAATTAATGCTAAGAAATAAAAAGAGTGATGAAAATAATCATCTGAAAATATACGAAATATATTTCCATTAAACTTGAATTTCATTTCGAAAATCAG
Source organism: Argiope trifasciata (assembly GCA_026543055.1). Classification (NCBI taxonomy): domain Eukaryota; kingdom Metazoa; phylum Arthropoda; class Arachnida; order Araneae; family Araneidae; genus Argiope; species Argiope trifasciata. Next base: position 2,354,260 of record JAPMOQ010031793.1, read on the forward strand.
ATTATTTCTGAACAGGATATTTCTTGATTTACGGTTCACGCTTTATAAGCAACTGCAGTTAGAAACATTGTGTTCTAGCTTCTTCATTCTGAGTGGCTGCACCGTCCTCTTTCAAGCTGCGATATGATACAAATTCCCTCGACATGTTCGATATTCTATCTACAACACAGCACCCGCCCGTGATTTTCCCTGATGTTCATTCTACCGCTGACACCAATTCAGGGAGAAATTTTATTTCGCTGCGAAATCCATCACTGCCGACACAAAGGGAGATGAGCAGTAAAGGAAAGATTCGCGACATCTTGCAGATTCAGAACCCCCACCCACTTTTCACCCCATGTTTGAAAGCTGGGAGGCATTCACCCCAATCTTTCCACAGACTTTTCCCATAAAGTCTCGGGTCTTTTGAATGGACAGAAAAAGTTATGACATCGTGACGAAGAGAATACAGACATCAAACTTCTAAAGAGCAATTTGCTACTGATCCTCTATGAACACTAAATCTCGCAATTAAGTTATTCGAAGGTGTATCGCATTAAAGGACTGGCATGTTTATTGGAAAGGAAATATTACAGTTTTGTGTTTTGCAAATTGCTTCGGAAAATAATGAAATAATAATGTGAAAGGCTGAAAAAGTGTTTTATAAAGGGTCTCCTAAAAGTGTTAGCCACCCTGTTCAAAAACTATTTGACCACTGATTATTTAGAGTTAGTAAAAATGGAGCGTTATACTATAGAATAACACTTTAAAGCAAGATTTGAATAAAATACAATTTTTTTTCCTTAAATTATTATATTATTTATTCAATTGAATACAGGAGAAACTAATGGAATGATGCATAAGAGGCCGGAATCCTGCCCTAGGAATAGCGTATCCTCCCCTTGATCTGGACGTCCTGGGTTCGAATCCTAATTGAGGCATGTTTGTTCTTTACCTTGTGTTCTACCTGTGCGGGGTGTAAAAGAGCCATCTTAGTAAAAGGGATTGAGCAAGCGATTATCATCTTCATATGACCTAAAGACATACTGCTTTCCTCATATGCTAAGGAGTCTTTATATTTAGAAGTAACTGCACCCCTCTTTTCCCGATTTCTTGGGCTTACTTTGAAATGGTTTTCAGTACAAGGAGGATAAGTAACAATAATGTAACGCATAGGGCAAATGACCTCCATGGCTTTGCTGGCGCATGTATACTCTTTTGTCGAAATCTTCCATGACCATTTTGAAATGACCAGTTGACCATAAATATGGTTGAATTTCCTTAATGTAGTTTTGAGTTTCTTTCTTCAATGTATGCTTGCTTGTGGGCTTGTTATCATAGATAACCCCATAAAAATAAATTCAATGATGTTGAATCTCGCTTTAAAGACCAGTTCTTATGTTTTGTTCTCATAATGAAAGTCAGTGGTCATCTGACTTTCATTATGTTTGAAATATGGTTTAAAAAGGAAATCTTATTGTTCCATCATGCGACGCTCCATATTCACTAACCCTAAACTATCAGTCGTCAGTGGATTTTCTTAATAGGTTGCCAACACTTAATTGCACAAATGGGGGCAAAATAGAAAAAAAATAAAAAAAAATAAAAATAATTTTGGGACACCTTTTTCAATTGGTATGAGATTACTTTCCTAAAAAATTTCTTAATTATTTTGGTAGTTGAAAATGGCATGTTTATAACTATTAAATTTATAGAAATATCTTTTTATGGACTTCATATCCTTTCTATAAGAAGGCGCACGAAGCCAAAATTCAGTAATTACCAAAAAAAAAAAAAGAAACATAATTTCGTTGTTTCATCCTATGAGTCCTATGAAACGATTTGAAATGTTAATTTTCTTTCAATATAATGGCATTGAAGTAGTCAGCTGTGTAATTTATAATCTTGCAGTTTTATATTTCGAATTCATATAATAATTTTGTTTTCAATTAATCGAAAAACATTAATCAAAATTGATTTCTATTATAATAGTTGCCTTCCTATTATATCATTCAAAAGACGCACTCTTGACCCTAGTTGGTGCAACTGAAAAAATAAGAGACACTCACTCTACTTAAATACGCTGACGGGCTATTAAAGTGCAATGCCCACAACAAGTAATTATTCTGAGTCACATGCAACAAGTCACAACAGCAATGTTGTGACATTTTTTTCATTACATTATGTGCATATTGGGATAGTTTTTTAATAATCAACGTATTTGCATACATACCCACAATGACTTTTATTTATACCAACATCTTTTTTTCAATGAAGAAATTTTGACGATGGTTTTTTTTTTCATTCCACAATTGGGCAAAATTTCTCAGTGGGATGTTTTCTGTATGTTCATTCTATCACTGACTATATTTTATTTCATCACAAAATATATCGCTTCTGGCATAAAAGGAAAAGTGAGAAAGTTGAGCTGTAAACGAAAGACCCGTGACAACTTACAGATTCATCATGCTACACCCTTCTCTCTTACCTCCCTAAAAGACATTTCTCATTTTTTCATGCCTTTTTCACAAAAGAATCTTAGGACACTTTCAAAATTGGAAGAAAAATTATGACAGTCAACCAGGAAAAATGAAGAAAGTCGACACATTAGCCATTGCACAGTTTGTTTTGGAAGTTTCATGGAAGTAAAATCTCAGCTATTTAGTTATTGAAAAAAATATAAAGAAACTGAAATTAAATGAATAATGCTTTTTTTAGGCTACAATTGAAATTATTTGTTAAAGTTGTAGAAGAACAGCTTGTTCAGATTGAATGCAAAATTCAGTGCAATTATTTTCTACTTCAAATATTTTTTATTAATTAATGGTAATTAATTAAAGACAAATTCTAATAAATATTGATGATAAGATAAACAAATATACATTTAAATATAGATTTCAGATATAAATATAGGTTTAAAATATATTAGATAGATTTTATATATATATATATATATATATATATACACTGAT
>JAPMOQ010031793.1:2357310-2384208 GCA_026543055.1 Argiope trifasciata
TATATATATATACACTGATGGAAAAAAATCCCAACACCAAGAAAATAATTACTGTACAGTAATGAAATTTTAAGAATACATTTGTCTAGGTAACATATTTAATTGATTAAAGTTTCAAGATCACAGGTAGAGCCATTGGCGAGAAGAGCCATTTCAAATGTGAAATGTTGGTATATTAGTAACCGGTGTAACCACCAGAATTTTGATTGCAAACATGCAAAAGTGCCTGCATTGTGTCGTACAGATGTCGGATATCAGTTTGTGAGATGGAGTTCCATGCCTGTTGCACTTGGGCTGGTTAATGCTGGTTGTGGATGAGGCTGGAGTTGTCGTCCAATGATGTCCCATACGTGCTCGATTGGAGAAAGATCTGGTGTTCTAGCAGACTAAGGCAACATGTCGACACTTTGTAGAGCATGTTGGGTTACAGCAGCGCGGTATGAGGGCGAGCGTTATCCTGATGGAAAACACCTCCTTGAATGCTGTTCATGAATGGCAGCACAACAGTATTTTGTACGTCATCACAAGACTGACGTACAAATTTGCAGTCTGGGTGCGTGGGATAACCATGAGAGTACTCCTGCTGTCATACGAAATTGCTCCCCAAACCATAACTCCAGGAGTAGGCCCTGTGTGTCTAGGCCGCAGACTGGTCACTAGCAGGCGTTCATCTGGCCTACTTCTAACCAACAAACTGCTATCACTACTACCAAAGCAGAACCGCTTTCATCAGAAAACACAACAGATCTCCACTCCGTCCTCCAATGAGCTCTAGCTTGACACCACTCACGTCGCAAAAGGCAGTGATTTGGAGTAAGTAGAATGCACTGTACAGGGCGTCTGGCTCGGAGCTGTCCTTGAAGTAACCGATTTGTAACAGTTCGTTGTGTCATTGTGGTGCCAACTGCAGCTCGAATTTCAGCTGCAGACGCAGTACGATTGGCCACAGCCATACGCCGTATACGACGGTCTTCCCTCTCAGTAGAACCACGTGGCCTCCCGGAACCTGGTCTTGTTGAGGTTCCGGGAGGAAATGAGGCAGTACCTTCCCTTGACCACTGCCGCCAATACTCATGCACAGTGGATACATTCTTGCCAAGTCTTTCAGCCACATCGCGGAAAGAAAACCCACCTTCTCGTAGCCCTACAACACGACTTCGTTCAAACTCAGTGAGCTGTTGATAATGGCTTCTTCGTCTTCTCAGAGGTATCCTTGACTAACGTTAACTCACTACGTCAAATCTCAACTGTAAATAACGATCACGAACCTTACAGCACTTATTTAAAGAAAACCTCATTTGCAAGTTCATAGTGTCGCTACTAGCGCCACACTTACGCGCGTAGCTCGAAATTTGAATCTGCGTCATCTTTCAGATGTATAAACAATACTACCAAATTTCGTTTATCTAGCACAGCTCCTTCCTAGTGTTGGGATTTTTTTTCCATCAGCGTGTGTGTGTGTGTATAAACAATTATGACCACGATAAATTTTTAAACGATTCTCTGATAACTCCTTTATTATCTTGTTTTTACTTTTCTGGGATATTTTATGAGGATCATTATTTCATTTATGCAATACTGATATTCTTTGATATAATATTGATATTCTCTTTATTAAAAGATGCAAAGTTTGTCAGTAATATGAAGATGTAAGAAAAATCAAAAGTGAAAAACTAATTAATCTGTTTGATTTGATTTATCCGAAAAATAATTACCATGTTTATAAATTATATAACACAAATGGATGAAAAAGTTAATAAAATAATTTATTAAATGTATTCCTTAACATTGTTAATACATTCAAGTTCCATTACACTCATTTATTCTACAGACTTTCACTTCAGATCTTTCAAAGTTCGCTCTTTCATCGCCTATATTAATTATTCCTGAAAAAAAAGAGGATTTTTTTTTCAACAATGAGGACCTTACAGAATTGAGAGTACACTTCTGAACATTGTATGCAAGTCCACTTATCCGAAATTGAGAAGATTTAAAAAAGAAATTTAAATATGTTTTAAGAAAACAATTTAACTACGAGCTATATTGCTTTTTACAGACTCTGTGTTCATCATTTTAAATTTAATTTTAACAATATGCAGTAATTATAAAATGTCTTATTTCAAGTTTTAAAACTAATAGTCATCTTGGCCATGATTTTTGAATACTTTCATTTAAATAACCTTTTATATGCTTTGAAAGCGGAAGTTTGAAAGTTGTTCACTTTCTCCTTGCATTATTAGAATTTTGATATTTAACTATGCATCTTCAAGAGCAATCAAGAATTTTATTATTATCAGAGCTTATTTATCAATTAATAGATTGATTTGTTAAAATTTTGATTTAAAGATAAATATGGCTTCTGATAAGAATAAAGAATGTGATTTCAAATGTTCACATTTTTTACAATAATGAATTAAGAGTTAAAAGTTACAAATTAGAAAATAATTTTAAAACATTTAGTTTATTTACAAAAGTATGATTTTAAACAATCCTTTTATTTAATTTATTATTTAACAATTTTTTTGAAATTGGGATTTTTTTCCTCTTTAAAAATCTGCTGTAAGACAAGTCATCTGGAATCGGAAGTCATCTGAGGGCAGAATGATGGTTTCATAAAGGGATGTTGAAGATTTTATCCTTAATTCTACCAAAATATCGTGCTATATGTAATGCAAGTTCAGTTTACTAATCTAGATGTCAAATCGTCTGACTAGTATTGTAAATTAACTGGGAATCTGATTCATACTTGTGTGCCATCCACCCAAACTAAAAACAATTTAAAATTCGAAGGTTTTCATAAAATAGATCATATGGAGTTTCCAATCAAGATTAGTCAGTCAGAAATTTCTGAAATTAGAGATAATGTTGTAAAAGTTAAAAATATAGTTACGAAATAATTCTTTTTTCTAGCCTAAAAAAGAGAATTGCTAAAAGAATAACAATGCATATTTTATTTTTAAAAAACAGTACAAGCTGGTTACTGAAATACAGAGGACAGACACCACTTTAGGTGAAGATTAATTTGATTTATTCATAAAAATATGCTATTTTGTAGTTAATTACAATATGCAATTCTGAAAAGTTTCATTTGCTAAACGAAATTGAAATTCTTTTTGTAGGCTAAGAGTATTTATTCCCTTTATTAAGGTATCTTAAACCCTTATTTTCTCTAATAAATATATACTTAGAAAAATTTTACATTGCATTTATTCATCATTCAAAAATCGGATATTTGATAAAGCCTAGATATGTTTTATTAAAATTAACTAAAATAGATGTGCTGCTCTAGAACTCTTTTTCTTTTAGGAATATCTCCTATTTGACTGTCATAAATTACCTTAAAAAGTTGATATAGAAAGTCTCATGAACGTTGGCAGAATGTTTAAGAAGTAAAAAAATATATAAATAATTTATAGCACACTTTACATATAAAAGACAATAGCACTAAAAGTAAGTAACAAAGTTCTGAAATTATATGAACTAAAATTTTCAAGTACACTCGAATCATTTATAATTAAATACTAAAAATGGATAAAAAAAATAGAGAACCATTAACAGATTAAAAATTCAAAATAAAAGTAAATATTAGTGATTACTCTTTCTTATCCTCGAAGAGAGAATATAATGAATGAATATAAATATAAAATAATAATAATAAATGCAGAACTCACCTCACTGATTCTTGTTGCAATCCAGAATAAAATAATGTGAATAAAACAGGAAATTTACCATAAACTATAATTGTATACCATAACAAGTTTTCATTCATGCTTTATTTAATCATATACCAATAAATCAGTCACAAACTTAAAAAAAATATCTGCATTACAGGACGTCAAATTAAAAGTTGACATTTACACATCCTATTACTACGCAAATAAAACGGAACGATATATAAAGAAAGCTTACTACAAGCTCAGTGGCCGAATGGTCAAAGAACGCGATACAATCCAGAGTTTCTGGGTTCGATGCCCGCCATGGCTGTTATGTCCAAAGTATGGAATTTTAGTTAGTTTCCTTATGTTTTCTAACATTCTAGAGCTTTTTTTTAAGTAAATTAGTTGTTTTTAGAGTATTCTGTTCTTGTATAAAAGCTGATACCCACTAGTTGTGGGCAACTTCTCGACCTTGTAAAGTTATAAGTCGTTACTTTCCTTCAATAAACTTGTTTGCTAGCTTAAAACTGATGGTGGGTTTAAATCTTCGTGACAATATTTTTAAAACTTCAACTAGCATTACAGACTATGGTGTAGGATTATATTATATTTATACTAATAAAAATCAAAAAAAGTGGATAACATGGAAATAAATTTGCAAGTCTCGAATGAGACTGATGAATAAAAAAATAAACAAATATGATTTAAAATATCTATACTTAAAATATCCTTCCATAAAAGGAAACACAAATGCAAGTTACTCGAATCGGATAATTTTTGACATAATAGTATTAAATTTTATTTTGATTTCATTGAAACCAAAATCCATGAAAATATCTATAGTTTATTATTCATTTCAAAAGTTTGAGTAGAAAGAAAACTTAGCCCGCTGACGTTTACATGGTTGACAAAGCTTTCAAAAAACATTTTTTACAGCCAGGGGAAACTCGCCATTTTCTAGAGACATTCTGCGGGATGATATTTCTATCCCAGTATAAACATGAATTCTATATTTAAAAAAAACTTTTCATAGAGATGGCGAATTTCAGATTCTATCCATATTTCTTTTTTATTTTATTTTTACAACTTTCTCGACAGTAATTGAAATAAGGCAGATAAAATAAAGTACTACAATTCCACACATCCAGTGGTAAAATGTAAGATCTTCGAACTAGATATATTCCAGTTATTTCTTGAATAACAGTCATTTTTTCTTCTTTTTCTTTTCACTTTCATTTCTCCCTAGAATTTCGAATTTCAGCTGCTTTTAAAAAATCTGATTCTGCTCCTGTGAAAACATGATTCGAGTGTCAATCTGCAGGTTCTGTATTTATGCTTTGAAAGCAAAAGTAATATCGTTTGCTATATTTTGTTGCTGTTCTATTTTTTTTTCCTTTTTCCTCCGAAAAGAGGAGCTAAAAGAATTTAATATTTCATAATATACATTTTTTTACTTTTTTGGGTAAGTTCCTTTTAATTTTTTTAAATGGAAAATTAAAAACTGATCGTTTATATATTCGGAATTGTCGACTGAAAAAATTAAAGAAAATTTTGTATGATAATCAAATTATATAAATTATATATTATTAAATTATGGTAATCAATTATAAAATATAATTCTTAAAAAATTTATAATTAGTTTTGTATAATGATATTTTGGTGAGTTATCACATAAAACATTGACACTTCACTTAATATTTAATTAATTAAAATTTTAACTACTGTAAAAATATCCTCCAAAGAGCATATTTCCGCCCTCAAAGTATGTATATCTTCGTCAGGTTTAGGGGTTTTACATCAAAAAATTGGCTCTACAGAGTTCCAACAAATGCACACATTCTGCTTTATTTTTATTGGATATTTGAAAAATTATTATCAAAGTAATGCTGGCAAAAGCAGGTCAACATTTTAAAAACGCATGTGCTTTCAATGAAGAATGTGTAATAATAGAGCAATACCGGTACAAGCAGTCAAAAATATATGAGATTAAAAGATGTTGATTAAAATTGTCATTTATGCTTTATTCATTACCTACGCGATTTTGATCTTTATTTATTGTCTTCAAGTAACCCAAAACCCATCATGGTCTCCCATGATAATAAAGAAAATAATGCTAAAGCCATTTCTTAATACACCTAAACTTAATTTTCTAATAATCAAAAAAATTATTTAACTTTTTCGAAGAATTCCTAAAAAAAGGTTATTTTTATAATACTGTGTGAGTTTGCATGTCTAGAAGGTTAATAAGGCATATTTTAGGCACACTATTTCGATAATCTTATTTAATTATTTTTTAAAGCAAAATATCGTAATTTTTCTGATTATCGATATCTTCAGAGTTCGTTATATTTTTTATATATGATTTTTATTAAATATTATAACAGAGTTGGTATTTGGAGGAAATTTCGGTATGATATATACTTATAAAAGGAATCAATAACTTATTATAAATAATGCTTAATAAAGCAACTAAATTTGAATTTTTAAACTGAATTTTTTAAAAATTGATCAGAAATAAATCATATCTTTATTCAAATTAAGAATTATAAAGGTATGTGAGTTGATAAAAGAAACTTCCAATGAATAATTCTATAATTAATTAGAAGGAAAAAAATGAAATTAATAAACAAGATTTTCTAAATTAACATTCATAAAACTTGATAAAAGTACGTTTGTTAAGAATTTCTGTCTGTAATAATATATATAACGCAAAAGCGTTGATGAATTGGCCATCCACAATAGCTAGTGGATTTAATCTTTTTTACAATAAAACGAGAAATTTTTTTCTTTAAATAAATTATAACAAAAAAGAAAGTGTCCATTTGCAATAAAATAATTTAGTGATTCATTTAGAAAGAGAGAGATATAGAAAGGTGATTTTCAATTATTGAATCATCATCATCAATTATTGAATCATCATTATTTTAATTATAAAAGTGTCTGTCTGTGAGCCAGATAATTTAAAACTGCCTTGAGATAGATGGATGAAGTTTGACTTACAGACCTGACCACAAATAGTTAAATTTCCGTCAACTTTTGGATGAAATCCATTCACATTAAACCTGTATATCTTGCCTTTCTAAAACAGATAAGAAATGAAAACAGCAAGATGGATATTATTTAGCATACTGATATATATTATCTAATGAATAGAAATACCGAACTTTCAACCTAATATATCAAAAGTCTAACCCTCTATTGGTTTGTACTTTTGCAAGCATGTAAACGTAATGATGATTAGATAAAATAAATTTTTATGTGATTTGGTGGCAACAGTAATGGTTTAATATCAAATTTTCATTTCAATCGAACGAAAAAAAGAGAATCCAAAATAAGTAATTCGATTTTCTGATACTTGTATACCAAGAAAAATTATTAGCGGGCAATATTTTATGAACAAATCTTGCCATTGTAACACAATTAATATATAAATACTAGTTTTATTTATTATACTACGAAGCAAATACAATTCTCACTTGTACAATTCTGAGATTTAAAATATGATAATTTGAGAAAGGCCATTGTGGTCTAGTGGTAAGGTTTCGGCGTCTGGGTTGAATGTTTTCTGGTTCAAGATCCGATTCCGCAGAACGTCTTGTATGCGGGCCCGCTGCACGTTTAATCTATGGGGATCAAATCTTTCCGTTAATGTGAAAGTTTGGAAAGAGAAAGAGGTACAAGTTCAAGTATCGTCCTCTTCATCTGACAGCGGTTTACAATTACGACATCCGTCCCATTATAGCCATAGCATTGTTTTAAAACCAGACGTTGGTATAAATAAACGAACATTTGTTTTATTCAATGTTTGGTCCATGATCACGAATTTTATACGGTTGAAAGGAAAGCAACATCTTTATAAGATATTGCGAGGGAAGCCATTGATGTTAATTAATATTATGAAATCCCAAAACTAGATTTTTTCACATTTAATTAGCAGCTTGTTGAAAAAAGACCTTTTATCTAATTTTGAAAAATGCTGTTAATAAATGTCATCTGAGTTTGTATTGTCTCATTTTCTTCTAGAGCCGAAACTCATTTCTAAAATTAAGTCATAAAATAAAATTACTCTTTGTCTTTTTTCCCTCGGTTATTTTAAGAATAAAGATTTTTAAGCTAACAAATAAGCCAAATTACTTTTTTCTCGCCTTTTTCCGCTACTGTTGTTGTAAGACCTCTCAAGAACGATTAGTTTCCCCCCCTTCCGTTTCCAGAATACTTCACTGAAGCACTCTAGTAAAACACAAGCGGTTTACTTTTATCAAATATTTCACTTTTGTGTTAAAGTATTTTTCTCTCTCCTTTCTCTTTATAATGTTTTATACCGTAATAAATTTCGTTTTCATTTTTAGAATGGTATAATTCTGAATTTTGATTCATAGGGAAAAGCCATTTTAAAATTAATTTTATTTACATATATTTTTTATTATTTTACTTTTTTATTCAAATGGTTTAAAAGGTTAGTTTTAAAAATCTAGAAGACCTTTGATATTTCTTTTTTGACAATATGTTCATTTTAAAACTAAAATATTTGGAATATTATTTAAATTTGTAATAAACATAATTTCCCTTTTTGGCAAGCAAATTCACGCATAAAAATCTAAGATTTTTATATGGATATCCTGGTTTTTCTTTTCAATTCCTTGTTCAGAATTTGGTTTTTTGAAAAATTATATAAAATTCCGAGCGAAATATTTTTTTCCCGTAGAAAGTGGTGAAAAAGGGAAATTATATTAAATTAATACTAGATCCAAAAAAAAGAAAGAAAGAATTTTATTTAATATTTTCTATCAAACGTTTGGCGACCACTTAGTTGACAGGGAATATTGGTTGTCTTTAATTTCAGTCAAATCGTTAAAATATAGGTTCACATGCATGATACTATGAAAAAGCTCCAAAATCGATATGAATTACTTTAATTGCTCACATATTTTCACTAATGTATACGAAATTTTCTAATGGAATCTAATCCAATGACATCATGATAAATGTATGATACATTTATTTTATAAATTTCTTTGCTCCTTGCTCCATTTCGTAAATTACACAGATAAAATCTTGAAACTCAAAGAAAATCCTTATTCTTTGATTTTCAGTAATAGAAACAATTCACGCAATTAGATATTTGACGAAGCAATATAAATTATTTGGAGTATATAATTCATTCTTGGAAATTAGGTAACAAAAAAAAGTTTTAAAATAATACCAAAATTTAGGAAAAATTTGCTTGACAGTTATATTGATTAAAATACTTTTTTTTAAATATTGAAATAGTGTAAAATTTATTTTTGTGTAATAATATTTTTGAAGGTTATCGTGGAAACTCTAAAATTCAAATGAATTTTTAATTAGTTAAATTTCTAATTAATCCTTTTTTAAAAAGTCGTTCTGTGGTGTATATTTCCACCCTACGAAACACATATGGCCAATTTTGGTAGATTAGAAAACGCCTTCTCGTCTGTTGAGTGCTGTTCCTTTATCTGTTTATATTGTTAAAGATTTTAGAAATGAGAGAGCTAATCCAGTGATAAACCGTGTTGAGGCATTCAAAAAGCATGAATTACTGAATTAAAACTAAGAACACATAAAAGTCGGTAAAAACTCTCTCTAAAAATAATCAAGTTCATCTGAAAGAATGAGGGGGGATACAAGCAGAAGAGTTATTATTATTTAGTATATTTTTTTAAGTAAATGTGGCGAAAGTGACATATAAAGATAAGTTATATTATGGTATGAAATCGCTCTAAGCCATTGTATGGAACAGCGCGATGTGAAATGAAGATTGAAAGGCAATACATTGCGATTTCACGAGCATTTTCATCTAGTATGTGACTAAAGAAGAACACGTTGATAAACGCTTTGATAAAGGTGCATCTGCAAATGACGAAACAATTAGAAAATATACTGCCAGTTTTATACCTTTTTTTATTTGAGTGCAAGATTTAGACAAGAGTTTTAGCATCCTATGGAATGAGTTTGTTTCATGAAATTACTCTACCATCCACATACTGATTGAATTGATGAAATTTCAATGAAGAATTCTGGAACAACTCCCTAATAACCCTGATTTTTTTATCATGTTATTTTGATATGGTTCTTTTTTTCTTTGAAGCAGGTTTGAAAATTTACCTTTTTAATTAGGATAACAAAGACATTGGACTCTTTTTAATCTACTTCAGTCTCACACAACAACTTCTATGAATAAAATATCTACCTTTTGACGACAAATAGGATAAATGTTTATTCAATTTTGATTATTATTCTTAAAAATAAACAATACCATTTTATTTTTTGACACTTGCTTCATTTTCATTCGTTACGGCCATACATAAATCGTGTTAAAAAGGACATAAAGAAGCATGGCAATAATATATCATTGTAACTTTATTATTTGGGAAAGATGTTTCATATTTCATTTCTGTAATGATATCCAATAAACCATATACATCCTTCATATCCATTGTTTATACGACATTAATTTTAGTGTCGAGTGTAAAAATATCCAAACTCCTAAGAATAAAATTTTTCATTTCATATTTTAGTATAATTTCAAAATTATAAAAAATCAACTCCTTGCGACGTAAAAATATTTGTGCGATTTGTAACGTACAATTTAAAAAGCAAATGCTTTAGAATTCATTTGAAAACTTTGAATGACTTTTACTTTGATTGTATTTTATATTTAAAATGCATTCAAAACTCAGAAGCAATTGTAAATCCCTTTAAACATTACTACACTCATGATTGAAAATTTTAACTGTCAAAAAATAAAGAATAGTTAAAAATCATCTTTCTGATCCGGAGTAGAGTGAATTTTAAAGCAATAAATGGTGAAAGAAATCTACAATCGCCAAAAAATTGTGATGTGAAATTTTTGCATTTGTTATTTATACTTTTCTAAAAATATCTGCTTTTACTTTTACCATATATTGAGGAGTCATTTTGATGCAAGCTGCCAAAGGATGAGAACCCTGAACATTGAGTTTTCTCATCTGATAACTGGTGAAATTTTTCATAAAAAAACAATTTAACTGTAGCTGATGTGGAAGCTATGGGACTTCGTTTAAAGGTTTTATCAAACCGAGAGTTGCTGAACATATGAATGTGTCTGCATATCAAATAAAATCTAAACAATATCATTTGTTTTCGTGGTCCCAAGAAACTGCTGTTCACATAAAAGTCCTTTCTTTAGGAGCATATGCTGCTGTAGGTTCTTTTACAATAAAAAAAGTCACAAAAATCCATATTTTGAAAAACAACACTGAGACTGGAGAATACACTACACAAGCAATGAAACGCCATGATAAAGAAAGACTTGTCAGAGCAAGAGATTTGAAGTTTCAGAAAACAAGAAAAATTAGAACAGGAAAAAGACTTAAAAGGAATAAAGAAAGCGATTATATTAAATATAAAGCTGGACAAAATGGAGTGTAATACAGGTATGTTTGAATGGATAAAAAATTGAAAACACTCATGTTTCATGTTTTTAAAAATTAGTGTTCAAATATTTTTAAATTTCTATAGTTTATTTATTATCTATCCTAATATACAATAAAAGGTTTATTCACAAAAAAACTAAACAAATATATGTTTTTAAATTTTTTTGTGTTAAAATAGTATACAAATTTATATCTCAAATAAAGAATTTTGTAACTTTTCAAAAACTTAAAAAATTACCAAATACCTGTTCATTATTATAAGAGAGCTGTAATTTATCAACATAAAATATTGAAACATGTAGGTATAACAGATATTGTGAAAAGAAGACCAGGGGGGATGTCTCTAATCATATGCTGCAATAAATGTGGTATTCCAGAGCAAACCTTTTGTGATATTGGTGGTCAAGAAATATTGTTTCATAGTGAATTTTGACATTTTTGCGCAATCCTTGTGTTAGATCTTTGGCAATATTTTAAAGTTTATTGCATGTTATGCGATGAAAAGAATTCAAAAATCTATTTTTTATACGTATTTTTTGCCAAACATTAGAGCATTGGAAATCTAAAACCAATTTTTGAAATATTAGAATTACAGTACAAAAAATTCATGTTCCAAAATCTGATATACGTAAGTTATTGCGTTTGGAGCTTACACGTTTCTAAAAGCACAGACGATAGAGGTTTAAACAATTCTTAGATTTAACTCAAATTTCGATTGGTGTCTAGACTATAGATATTAATTCTGTGACCCGAATCTGATCTATCTGGCTCTCTTTGTTTTGTAGTAATCGTGCTAACTTATTTTCAGATAATTATACAGGCAAACGTTCCACTGAATAGAGTTTCCTCAAAATTTGGCAGAATTTAACAAATTTGGTGTAAATATACTAATTTCTGATTACATATTTCTTCATACACTGAGTTTCATCTGTGCAACTGAAAGCGTTTTTAAGTTATCTTTGCCATAGACAGACAGATGTACAAATAAACAGAATTTCAAAAACTCCTTTCTCCATACTTCGTATTCGAGAACTGAAAATGTAACAAAGTCACAAAAAATAGTAAATGTAAACAAGAAAATAGGAATATCAAAACATCACTGTAGAGGTCATGAGTCTTTAGTATTCATTTAAAAGAAAAATTGAACACTACACAAATTTCTGAATTTCCTTTTTTTAATATTTTGAGAAATAATACTATGATAATATTTATAGTGATTATATTTAATTTATGTTCATTCTTTTACTTCTTTTTTTCTTCCTTTTAATCATAAAAAAATGTCTACTTTCTGTTATATTTAAAAGTTTTATTTCAAGTTATATTTTAAAACTTCTAATTTTCACTTATTACTGTGCTATAATTACGAAACGTTTAAAACCCAACAACTTAAGCTATAAGCAATATCTCTGACGTATGCTTGTTTTCCTCCTTGCAACTTATCCTACTCTCTCCAGAAAATTCGTGGGCCGAAGACGAGCGTTTACGCTGCCACTTATCTCTGCAGAAGTGTATTGATTCCGAGGTGGATCCTAATGAGCGAGGTGTGAGGTGATTTGCCTTTATCTCCAAAATGTCGTGGCAGGTCGTTGACTACCCTCCCCCAATACCAGCATTCCTCGCAATCCTTTTGATCCTTTTTCTCGATTATCTTTCAAGAAAACTCAGCCAATGGCTATGGCGCATCGGATATTAACTTTCAAGATCTCCCGGTTCAAGTTGAGGGACGTTGAACTTGTGCGTTTGGAAATCTTTGTTGATTGCCCTTTGCACAGAAAGGGGATTCAACTATTAAATATAAGGGAATATTATCTACTTTTGAGAGAAAAAAAAATAGCCAATTTGGTGTAATTCGATCAATTAACTGGTCATTGACTCATTTTTTGGATGAACATGTTTAAGATAATTTTTAATGACCTGATTGCTTATGAGATGAGTAGTTTCAGCTTAGGAGAAGTTATAGTTTGCAAGCACAAGAAAGTATTGGTTTTCTGGTGATAAAATGTAAGAAAAGTGGTTATTCTTGTTAAATTTATGCAGGTTTTATTATTTTTTTTCTATTATATTATGTTCTTATCATATTATTTTACATTTAGGAATAAGTTTTTATATTATTCTTATTCACATACTTACTATATTTTTATTATTAGAGTGTGTTTTTGAAGAATTTTTCAATATTATTCTTATTATATTATGTTTATGAAGAAGTTTTTATGTTATTTTTACTATATTACGTTTATGAAGAAGTTTCTATATTATTCCTATTGTATTATGTTCTTATTATATTATCATAAATATATTAAATTTTTAAGAAAATTACATGTTATTCGTATTATATTAAATTTATGAAGACGTGTTTATATTATTCTTATTATATTAAGTTTATGAAAAAGTTTCTACACTATGTTAAGAAGAAATATATGAAAAGTAGGACCTGAAAAATCAAGAACATAGATTTTGAATAGATTTTATGTTAAAAATAATATTATTAGGGAATATTTATTATAGTCACAAAACAATTAACTATCCAAATATCGCAGGAAATTAATTTTTTTATCAGTTTTTATAAATTTTTGTTTTTGATTACTTTGTAATTTCTTGATGTATATTAATAAGTAATAGCTTTTATTGTTGAATTTTTATTAAATAATGATTAATTAAAATACGCTTTAGAAAGATCCACTTTTATGGATTTATGTTTACATTTTCAATCATTCCTTCGTTATTTCTGCAATATCAATGCGCAATCGGATGTTACGTCGGATTATTTCTTGAATAGTTAGAATCTTGATTTAATATAATTGTTTTAAGAGGAAGCATTTGAAACTTCATCCAAAAATCATAAAACCAGTCATAGTTTGTTTATTCATTACAGATTAGAAATTGAAATTTCATTTCAATTCATCTATTAAAAATGAATTTATAATTCACTATCTGAATCTAAGGACTTCTTTATCTAAATTACATCAATTGCGTAAATAAGAATTTGTATGTATTCTGTTTATTTTAAAATTGGAACAGGAATTCCAATTTAAAAAGTTATTGCAAACTATATTTAGCTTTCCTTTTGAAAAGAATTTTTTTCAGAATAATTAATTTACAAAAACTGAAAAAAGAAAATATTTAAATAGAGCGTATAATAATAAAAATTAATGAACATATTAAATTGGAATAATTAAAACAATAAAGCCAAATAATACAATTAAAATGAAGATAAAAAAGTGAAAAGTATAAAAAGATAAAAAAATGAAAAAAATAAATTTAATTAAAATTGTTTTTATGTAAACAAAACTTTATTAGAAATAAAAAGAAAAGCATTTATTTTCATTTTTGTGCTTTATAATCTTTTATTTATAATTCATTTTCACAAGTATTTGAAAATTTTTGAAAGCAGTTGTTTTTCAGGTTGAATTCATGATAGCATGTCTCTCTAGCAATTAAATTTTCATAAAATCTATTAATTAAGTTCTGAAAATATTAAGGTATTTTATTGGCGTCGAAAATAATCAAGATTATAAAATTTCAAAATTCATATCAAAAAGGGAAAAAGTCGACTATGAAATTCCATCTTTACAAGCTTGAAACAAATTAAATTGAGCATAAAATGTGAAAATAAAAATATAAAAGCAGAAAGGAAAAGAATGTCAATTTGAGAGTGTTAATATGAGTATTTATAAGATGTATTGTTCTCCAATCTGAAATGATGCCTTATTCCTTATTCTCTTTTAGTAATATAGGATTATACATGTGTCCAGATGTTTTAAGCTGTAGCCACTTTTCCGATGAAGTATATATTGAACAAAAATAGCGTTTCACAGACAGGTTATACAGACAAAATAAATTCACAGCGACTACTGCATGACAGAAAAATTAGCCTGTCATAAAATGTATAAAAATATCATAATCTCTTATTTAATGCTCAGCCACAGTTTTAACACTTAAATGGGAACGTGCGGTCTGTGAGATCACTAGTGATGGACATTCGGTCATCCCTAATCTATTTTTAGCTCAATTGAATGAATTGACTCTGTAGCTTCCTGTTTTGTGTCCTTCAATTCAAGTGTACTTTTTCAACTTTGGCATCGAAATATCATCCAATTTACTGATCTTGTTATGATGCAGTGCTCCAGTTTCTTTAAATGGAGCAGAAAGTGATTTTAGTGATAAGGATAATAGTACAGAAGAGTTTTTGATGAAAACTCGCATTGAAATGATTTTGAAATGTATGTTCAAACAAAAGGAATTTTTCTAGTGATAATGCATTCTGAAAAATTAATAAAATGTATTAATATACCAAGATAAATATATATAGAATTGATAGGCTGATTTTTATACTAAATCTGTATTCTTAAATTGCTTTAGAAAACCGTGCTATGAATGTCACATAAGTCGACTTAAAAGGGGTCAATTTTACGCTTTATCCTTTTTTTATTTTTCATATTATTGTTGATTCTTCCCTTATATTGCTTTCTATATACATTTCTACCTTGGAAAAGTAAATATGATTTAAAAGCAAAAAATAATATGTTTTTTCAAGAATACTGTTTGTTGTAACATGTAACTTGAGTAAGAAATGTATGTTTCAACGCAATTACTTTTATCAATGATAATGTAATTTGAAAAATTTCTAAAACACATTTATATATCAAGAAAAATACCTGTAGAATATATTGGACGATTTTCACCCTGATACATTTATTCGAAAATTTAATTTGAGTGTACAGAAAATGCGGTCTCGTAGACAAATTGCTGATATATTTGCTGATAGAGGTTTGTAAACAAATTACTGATGTATTAAAGGAAAAATAGCATCTATTAAAATGCACCAAAACATCAAAATATTTTATTTAGAAAGCGTCAAAGCAAATAGTTCTTCAAAGGTTGCAGCATATCGAAAATAGATGGAATTACCAACATGTGTTTTTTACTTGAATATTTTTTTTTATTTTGAGTTTTAACTATAACTATTACGATTTGTAACTATCCAGATATTTTCTTTTTTTTTATCTTTCGCAACTAGAAAATATACATGAGTTTTATAGTTTTATTGTGTCAAATGTTTTGTTCATAAATTATTGGTAATGGGCTTAGTTAAATATTAGTAACTACTTCGCAATAATTATTGGTAAATAATCTGTAATAATTGTGTTTATAATCAATGAATAATCATTGGTAACTGTTAATAATCAATGAAACCATGTTTACTGATAATAATCATTGATTTTTAGCATCCCCAGGGATTCTAATGGCAATGATTCCAGTATTATTATAAAAGTAATTTTGGTCAAAGAGATTACTTTTAGTTGAAAAAATTTTCTTATCTGCACCTATACTTTAAAAATTATTTTAGAAATGTGAAATTAGTTTTTTTTATATATTAGCCTCTTGTTAAATTGCTTTAATTATTTTTATAAAAGACTGAGAATGAAGCAAAACATTATGTATCTTTATTGATTTAATGTTTAAGCTACTTTTATCTATTCATATCAATTTAGGTATTTAAAATTCATTGTATTTAATATTTTATAATAAACCAAGGGGCACTTTTTAAATTTTCTTTGTTTAATCAGGACCGAATTGTATATCTCGGTTAAATATGAAAACCGCAAGAGCAAAAATTGTCTTATTAGAGTGAAAATTTATGAAAATGAAACTTTAGAGTTAAGAAACAAAATTGTAACCAATAATGAATATAATAAAAGACAATTTAATTATTTTTAAGGCAGAACACTTTTTAACATTTAGTTCATATTTCATTATAACATTTCTTGGTGTCAAATCAAAATGAGATTAATTGTATAAAAGCACAAATTAATAAATCTATTCTGGAATGCCTATTTCAATGAACATTAAAAGAATTGATACTGATTTCTTAATTCTCTTGAGTTATTCTCTATTTCTATTTACAATAAAACAACGCGCTCAATAATTTTCAGCGTTAACGATTGGGTAAAATCTCGACCCCAGAGACATCCTTAAAGTTTATTCCACCCCAGACGCCATTTGACGGGGTGAGAGAGAGATTCATCATTTCTGCCACAGCGGTGACTGAATGTAAAGGACTGAGCAATATACAGAAGATTTCTGACGTCTTGTAAATTCAGTACATCATTCCCAAACTCTGGCAGATCCTCTTTTAAGGGCCTTTTCTATAAAGGCCTCTTCACACGTCTCTAGAATGGAAAGGTTGGGTTAGGGGAAATATGACAGTCAACCAGATGTGACGAAGGGTGCTGAGACATTAGCCAGATGGCAATTTGCTTACAAGTCTCCCGGCAGACGAAATCCAGCTATTTAATTATTCAAAGGCATGTCACATTAAAGGACATGGGGGAGTTGGACGTGGAAGAAGGCACTTACCACCTTGTTAAATTGCTTGGGGCTCTGGAAGAAATCGTGTCTCTCAGAAATGTGTTAATGTAAAAGTAATTTTATTCAACTTCGGAAGGTTTTAGGACTTGGAAATCATGTGTTAGAGTTATATACCAAAAATACTTTTATATAGAATCCATATTAATTCCTGAAGAATGTGCGGTATTGTAAAAACATATCATCGAATACTTTTTTCTAACAGTATAAGTATGAATCAAAAGGGATTTTGTTTAATTCCGGTATGTTTCAGGATATCGATATGATGTATTATATGTATTTTATAAATTGCTAGAGAGATAAGTTTCGATACAAAGATTTAACATCTATAGTGAAAATATCTATCAAATTGTGAATCATATACAATGAGTGGCTGACAATCTGTAGATGTGTACTTCCAAAAACTTATAACTGAGGTAAGTCAGAAACGCAATGAGTTAAAATTCTGTGTCATAAAAAGAAAATTTGAAAAACGCATTTAAGACTGAAATCTGATTTTCATATATACTAGGATATAAAAATAACCAAATAACTAGTCAAAACTGACCAGATGGATACCATAAAAAATATTCCGTAACTATTGTAATCCATTGCCAGGCAAGGCATTCTCTGGTATTATACCGTTGTTAGAGATTATATGAGAAAGGTTTGGGTAAACCACTCTCACTGGTTGTATTGAAAATCATTTAACCTTAAAAATAGTTTTAAAAATAATAAATAATAAATAGATAAATATTTATCAATTCACAAGAGGCTGAACGAAATAAAATTGCAGAAAAATAAAATAGATTCAACTAAAATTCTAAAACATCTCAACCATCTTTTAAGAGTGAACACTTTACTTCCGCCAGATATTCGTTATTTTCTTGAAGATATTTTTATCACTGTATAAACTCGGAATCTATGAAACTTCGAGAAAAGAGAGCGAATTTCTGATTCCACCTGCCGAATTTTATTTTATTTCATTTTTTCATCATTCTCAACAATATTCGGAGTAAGGCAGGGCTACTACAGTTCCAAATATCCAGCGGAGAAATTTAAGATTCCCGAAAGAGACATATTTCCGTTATTTCCTGAATAACAGTGATTTTCTATCTGTTCTTTTTCTCTTCTATTCCTACACAGAATTCCGAATTTCAATAGATTCGAAAAAAGAAAAATCGGATTCCGTCGCTGCGTAAACATGATTCGAATACCAATGCGTTGTCTCCGAATTTATATGTGGAATACAGAAGTAACGGTCGCTGCAAAGTGCTTCATTTCTGTATTCCGTACTTTCTCTGTTTCTCCTCTTTCGCTGAAAAGATAAAATAAAAGAAGATAGTATTTAAAAGCGCACATTGTTTGTCGAAGAAAAAAAATTATTTTCTTGTTTGCAGGAAATGCATTTTACCCTTTAAAAGACTTTTTTAAAAAAAAAGGAGTTAAAATGAGATTTCAATGCAATGGCCTTACTAAAAATAATCTTAAAATAAATCATTAAACTCTTTCAATATGTACATAACATGAATTAGTTTATAAGGCATGTTTATTAAAACCCTTCACGAATTATATTTACTCTCCCCTAATAAAAATTATTTTTATACAATAAAGTTTTGAACAATACTATTCGTTTTTTATTCTTTTGTAAACCTCATATTTAAAACTTTTTACATTATTTTTTGATATTAAATTCTTCAAGAATAAAAAATACGCTTTTTGTGTCCTTCCACATTTCCATACAGAGCTATTATAATACATTGGATAGTAACTATTTGAAATTTCTCTCCGATTTCTAAAATTATATACTGTTACAAATTTTAAATATTTTCTTTATGTCAGGATTTTAAAAAGTGTAAGAAGCATGTTAAACATGATATGTATTTGTTTTTAAAGTTTTATTGAATGATACTGCATTCAGAGTGCAGTGCTGTTTGCTTTTTTAATATTATTTACTAATTAATTTGATAAAAAAAAAGCCCAAAAAGAAAATAATACTTAAACTAAAAAGTACGTTTGAAATATATTATTACTGAACTGGTAGACAAAAAAAAGAACAAACATTAAAAAGACATTAATTAACTTTTATTCTGTGATGTAATGACTTCGTCTGAGTTTTTGTACCTCACCCTGTATAGTTTGACTTCATTGAGCAAATCTTTCATGAATCTTCATGGGATATTTCATGTCAAAAATTCCAATTTAAAAACGTCTTGAAAGCCTTCAAAAGATTCCGGAGATGCCATGACAAATTTAGAGTATGCAACACATTGCTTTTTATTTGAAACAAAAGAGATAAACTAGTACTGATACTCATGTGCTTCTTTCTCTCTTATCTCTGTTCACAGCTGAATATTTTCAACACGCTGTCTTCACTTCATTTCTTCTCGAACTCATTCATCATGGGCCATCATTCTTTGGTACATTTCTTCCCAGATAGGGTGGTCATTGCAGCATTCCATCTCGAAGAAATGATGGAGGTTTGGAATACAAAGGGTGGAATTCTTATCGAAAGCCCTTCTTTCTCATTCTTCTTCTTCTTCCTTCATATATGGGAGAGATTCTCTCTTTTTTTATCTCTTTCCTGTCACGTGCTTAGGCCAGCGACTTAATTTGTTTACGTGAGGAAGTTTTTGTATATCCGATTCGGGTTTTTTTGTTTGATTCTGGCATTTTTCGGAGTCCCCCAGAAATAAACGCGCATTATAAGAATATTCTGAGCTAAACAATTTTGTTTAACTGAATTTATATTTAATAAAATATGAATTAGTATAATGCGTTTAATCTAATCATATATTAATATTTGTATTCCTGGCAGCATCATAGTTGTTTCATTCTATTTCCTGCTGTTTCTGTTAATAAAATGTAAGACTACTCATCAATTCGAGTCATGATGAATGTTTTTGAATGTATAATTTGAATCAATCATTCAATAGTACCTTGGTGATTTGAATTTCAATAATCTGAAATCTTAGATAATTGGAATGTTCTTTCCTTAATTTTCTGGTAGTATTTTATTAAAAAATAATATAATTTAAAATAAAGAAGTTTGATCCCTTTTTTAAAAACTTAACATTTAAAATAAAAATAAATACAATACTTTGATTAGAAGAAACAAAATTGATTAATATATTCTGATGTAAGGAACTGTATGAACTTCACATTATGATGCTACGCTAACACATAACAGATTGACACATATTTGACATTTCATATGTACTAGAAACTTCAGCGTGTGATAGGATATGTTTCGATGCAATTTCTTTATTTTCATGTAAGGAACTGAATTTTCTTGTCAATACGATGTTGTAACAATACTACATAAAGCCTCAAGTGTGTTGTTATAGTGCCATTGTACTACTATTTGCAGCGTAACGTCAATTTAAGAGAATTAACAGCATCATTGTGTGATACAAGATCTTTCAAAGTAATTTCTTTATTTTTTAACACTGCATGTAACACTATGCTAAAACACATTGTTCCATTCATTGCCGCGTAATATCGAATCTAGTACACCAGAAAATCCCATTGTATATAAAATCATTCGAGGCATCTTCCTATTTTTCTCCTTAATATTTTGATCTTGATTTTTGATTATGAAAATAAAATGGTAATCAAGAAATTATAGGAGGTGTTTGGAGCCCTATAGCGTGTTATGCACTGAGAGAAATATAACAAAATTTGACCACCACATTAAAGTATGCGGTTTCAATTTACCAAGAATAAAAATAGCACCAAAAACACTCATAGGGAAAATTCTGATTCTACGATCGAAAACTTCATTATGTAATTTGATTATACGGATACTTTGTGACACAATATAGAGGAAAAAAGAAATAATTGATTAGTTTAGTTTAGTTATTTAACGTCCCGGTCTATTTTGGGACGGACCTCATCATTTTGAACCACGGTCAGATGACGAGGACGACACCTGAACTGGCACCCCCCTCTCCACACCACGACACACCAGCGGGAGGACATTTGGCCTGACTGATTTAATGTGCAACAGACCCCCTCACACGACAGTTCTTCGGTGGAATCGAGTCTCGAACCTGAAACCCTCCGGTTCCGAAGCCGAGACTTTACCACCGGGCCACCGCGACCCAGAAATAGTTGATAGAATTCAAGTTATTACGGAAGAATTCGTTCGTCATTGACGTTGTCACAACTTGAACATGTCTTATTAGGCAAGTTGTTTCATCATTGGGATGAAATACTGCTCTTCCTGAATGCTGGCGGTTAAAACAGATATGTAGAGTACGACTGACCATAATTAACTTATGAAGAATGGTTGAAAGATTTGAAACAACATGAATTCTTGGTGTGCATCCAGGAAGAAAATGTAAAGTTATCAAACAGGAACAAGTTGAAGAATTTGCAAGTGCCATTATGAATCAGGTGGTATTCAGCTAATAAGAATTGCACCAGCAGTGTACGTTCAGTATCATGACAAGCAAATATCCCAGTCTTGATGCTGAAGAAGATGTTACGTATGATCCTAAAATTTTATCAGTATAAGATAACGCTCATTCATAAGTTGCTATCAGGTGACAGAAATACCCGATTCGAATTTGCTTTGAGATTTTTGGCCCGTTTAGAGAAAGATGATGAATGGCCGTGGCAGATATTGTGAAGTGATGATACTCATTTTCATTTGAAGATATCAAATAATGTTATTAATAAATGACCATAGGCTATAAGTCACTATCTAAAACCTTCTGTACTGCATTTTAAAGTTTAATATCGTGTAACGTTTCTCTTAGGTAAATGGTGTGTCATCATTTACTTTTTCCATTGTCAGTTATACATTCTTTTTCCAAATATTATGCGCTTAAAGTGCCAAGATTCCGCCTACCGACATTTTTTGGTTCTAATTGTTGTTATTGACCAATAGAAAAGGTATAATTTAATATGTATAGTGGCCAAATTTTATATTTCATCCAGTGCATAGCCCACTTTAGGGTTCCTAACACTTGCTGTTATTTTTTAATCACCCTGTATGTTGGGTGGAAACGATGGTATTCTACTTTAACAAGAGCCAACCCAAACGATTCGACATATTCTACATATGAAAAACTTTAATATGGTAACGCTTAAGATGCTCTGATGAAACTCCTAGGATACTCTGATTCATGGGTTCTAGAAAACTGTTTAAACTAAATTCTCCACTTTTAATCCAATAGACTAATTTTAGTGTGTGTTTTCATGGTGACCTTGAATCACTCCAACTAAAATTCGTATTATTCATCCACAACCCTCAATCTATTTGCCTATTTTTAACTTTAAATGTGAATCCCCACGCCTTCCATCCACAACACTCAATTCAATGGCCTCACAGAATTTAGAATATTAAGAGTAGTTTATCAGATTTTTTTCATAATACGAGTTTTCTGGAATCCGAACCCGGATTAGCTTTTATTAGTACAGATTGTACATTCCCATTCCCTACCCTTTTAAATGTATGGAGGAAAATTGAGCAATATTATTGGCTCCCACAGCTGCCCACTCTGTGAAAAGATTGTGACGTCATGTTTGCTCTCGTTTAGATTCAACTTAGATTTGATGTCTCTTAAAACTAGATCGCATAAACTGAATGAATTCGATTTAACTCTTTGCGGTATTGTTATATATCTTAGTTATGCATACTTTGGTGTGCCCCATCTATATGTTTCATTATAATTTTCCATTTAATAGTATTTCAAATAGCTTGCTTTTATTTATGATTGGAAGTCTTTTACTACGTCGTAAATTTACAAAATATTACCTTAATTTAAATCAAAATCACGTCTATACATCTCTACCTTACTTTTCCTAAACACCTTGGTTGATTTTAACCAACTTTACATACTGATTCAATTGCAAAAGGTTTTCAAATTCAAATTGTAAAAGGTTTTAGTAAAAAACTCATCAGAGACGTTTTTCTGAAATCGTATATTGTGTATGTATAATTTAATTATGAGAGAGAATGTGAGAAAAGGAGTTTAAGTAATCAGATACGCCGAAATGCAAGCGTTTTTTTAAAAATGTATCTGTGTATTGAATCGAGAGTCTCTTAAAACTTTGCTTTATATTTCCTAATAAATAATATAGCTGATTTCCTACTAAAAATTGTGGGCTTTGAGTATAAAGACCACAAGTGCTCTGATTTTTATTTTCCATGTCTCGCAATGATCTTTTAGTGCTTATCAGTGGATCGAAGAAATCTAAGCAAGCCTTTTGGACACGTTTTTTTTTCAGCCGATTCACATTAAAATATGACAGGACCACTGAAACCTTGGTTTCAAGGTCATCAAGTTTCATTTATACAAGTTATAATGATTTTGATCTATCATGTTTATATACCTTCAAATGTATTGAGCGACAGACTGTCATCTTGTTGGCGGATTTGATTCAAAATCTGGTACGCGCCTACATCTCAGATTTCAAATCACGTATCAAAATTTATTTATATAAATCTTTATGCTTTCTAGTACTACAATCCCTCACACTACGACGGATAGATAAATTTCTTGAGGACATATTTCACTCAAAAGTTTATGGAAATCTACACATTTAGAGTAAAGCCCACTTTCCATATTTCATCCGTTTAGTGCAAAGTGTTTGTGAGTTTTTGAATTCACAAAAATAAATTTACATACATAATTCGCAAAATAAGGAGGTTGTTTACCCATTTCTCGAACGATCTTGCTAAAGAATTTTTTAAACAAAAAGTAGATGTTTTGAAATAAAAAGAAATTGGCAACTGTCTGTTGTTTAAAAAAGGGAGACCTTCTGCTTCTTTTAAATTTATTCTTCCATAAAATGATTGTATTTAAAAAAGACGAGGATTGAAGGATGTGTTTTTGCGCTTTCGGAAAATTGAAATTCCCCTTTTCTATTTCTCAAAAGTGTTGTCTAATGCATGATATTCAAATTTCTAAGTGCAAAACAAGCAACATGGGGAAAATAGTCGATCATGGAAAGAAGACCTCACATATACACTCAAAAAAGGTACGATCTCTTTTAAATATTTCTTAAATGAAATCATTTATAATAAGAGAAACATAGACGTCGCCGTAATCAAATACGGTGTTTTTGAGCAATAAATCGAATTATAAAACTAGATTTACAGTTTCTAAAGGGGAAAAGAACATAAAACTTTGTCCAAGCATGTGACTAAATACATAACAGTAGGTAAAACAATATATGAAATAATTTGTGCGTTGTGGCTTATCCCGTCTTATTGACAGTAACATCAAACCAGGCCCTTGAGCCCGAAAAGCTTCAAACAATGTAACACTGCCTCAGGGCTCGAGAACAGCTGGCCCTTATTGAAACCGATGCAAGCCAAAATGTGTACAGGAGCACCTTGAGTCGCATTGCATTTGGGACATATGTTATAAACTTCGTGGCCCGTCTCATGACGTTATACACGAGTGTGTCAATTCAAAATCTATTGAGAGTTGTCTGATCGTGCCTGCTGCCAGCTCCAACTAAGCAACTCCAGGCCATCTTTCCGCATACCATTCATGCACGGGGCCCTCCTCCAAGAAGAACAGATATCTTACCAGACCTGGGTGGAGATTTCTGATAAAGTAAGGTAGCCACCAGGAGCACTATCCTTACTACTGCTCACTAAGGCCAGACCATCAGCAATTGCATTTCCGTGAACATTCACATGCGACAGAACCCACTTAAAGGTGATCTTAACATTGGCAATCAAGCGATTTAAAAGTTGGACAATGTTTCTAGTAGTGCGGTCCCCATGCCTTCACCATTCAGATAAATGTTGAATGAAACTTCGGCTGTCACTCGGAATCCAAATGTCAGAGTTATGCAAATTCTCGAAGTCTTAAATAATTAAAAATATATTGGTGCCTTTGATGAATCATAGATAAATTGCTGGAAAAAATAGATGAATTTACTATCTAGAAGGTAAAAACATGGACAAACCTGTTTCTGCCAGTGCAAAATAAATTTCATTAAGTGGTTTATGATTTTTTTTAAACCTTCAGTGGGAAGTAAAAAATAAAAATATTGGATTTTTTGAAAAAATTCTTCTCAACGTACTATCAAGAGAAAAAATACAAAAATTATATCAACAGAAGAAATTTCATTTCTTTATGCCAGAGAGTTTTAAAAAGTGAAATTTCATTAAGGCTACATGTCATACTTCAAAAAATACTTTCCATTGCTTGAAAAAAAAAGAACTGATACAAGTATCGCATATATATGGAAACTAAATTTTGACATATATCTACAACAATAATCACAAGCCGGCGCGCTTGATAGGGGAAGGTGTCTTCCCTGTGATCTGAGCGCCTCGAGTTTGAGTCCCTGTTCGGGCATGGTTGTTCTGCTGTTTTCCCTCTGGGAGTTTGGTAAATGTGCCCTCCTCTAAAAAGAGGTTGTACAAGCGAATGTGAAGCATGAAGTAGTCAAGTCGTACTCTTGACCCTAGTTAGCGTTACTGAACAAACAAGAGATGCTCATTTCGGCTTAAATCGCTTTGAATATAAAGTGTCATAAGTAGTAACAATAACAACAACTTATTTCTACGAATCCTCCTAGTATTTTATGTATAGATTAGAATGGCTTTGGTCGAATGAAGTAAGTTCTTTCTTAGCGCAAGTCCACTGCAAGTGATAAACTGGGGATAGTAGTAAATGAAGAATGAAAATATATCAGGAAATTTTACGTAAAGCCCATCTGTTATAGACATCAGGATGCAAAATTATTGTTAATGTAGCCGCATAAACTGCTATCGGATTGAAAATATTTTTAAAAAATAGTTTTTGAATTTAAAACAGTAATTAAACGATATATGTATATTTTTTTAAATTGAAGTAATTTATTTGATTTATACTATTTATCTATGAGTTACTTTTTATCTATGAGTTATAGGAGAAATCCAATTTTGTTGTTCATGCTTAACGATTGAATTCTTTTCTACAACGATAATGGAAGATTTTACAGCTAATGTTACTGACATTTTAAGACTTTATTCTAAATAAACAAAAAAATTTTTAACTGTTATTCATAAATGTTCACGGGAAAGAATAATTTAAGTGCTACAATCCATAAAGTGCAAAAGAATCATGATTCAAACTAGATACACTGCGAATCTTTGATCTTCTCCGAAGATAAATCTTGTTTGTTTGATCTAAGCTTAAAAACGGATTTCCTTACTACTATGAGAATGTAAGATTTTTTTATAAATAGTATAAAATGTTGAAGCGTTTATTCTAAAGAGATAAATAAAATTGCGATATCGTCTGTAAATTCTCAGATAAAAGAATAATTTAATTTTGCTAAAATGTGCAAATTAAATTGATCTAAAAAGTGCAAAGAAGACATAATTTAACTTTGATGGATGATAATAAAGTTTTTTAACCCTCTGACTGCCCAATTTGTGGACCAAAATCTCTTCAAAAATTGCGTATTCTTTTTGCATATTTTGCCTATATATATATATATATATA
>JAPMOQ010031793.1:2384308-2397347 GCA_026543055.1 Argiope trifasciata
TATATATATATATATATATATATATATATATTTTGGAGAATTGATAAATGCATTTTTTTCTTTCTAGAAAATATTTTTCTAACAACATCTCTTGGCCAAACCGTAAACTAAACATTTAATATAGTCTATAATTTATTTCAATGGTTATACAAAGAAAATGGGATATAAATAAAGGAAGAAAAACTCATTCCCGCGGAAATCGGGGGAGGAGCAGATTTTGCTACATTTGAGTTGCCCGTGGAAATTGTGGATGATCAGCCAGAGGTTTGATGTAGTTTTC
This sequence comes from Argiope trifasciata, assembly GCA_026543055.1. Classification (NCBI taxonomy): domain Eukaryota; kingdom Metazoa; phylum Arthropoda; class Arachnida; order Araneae; family Araneidae; genus Argiope; species Argiope trifasciata. The sequence continues at coordinate 2,384,589 of JAPMOQ010031793.1, forward strand.
AATCATACAGCAAGAGTTAAAAAATAGTTTTTCAATTAATAAATTATTTAAACAATCCATGAACTCGTCGTATGAGAAGTTTCACTTAATTATTTTAAATATTTATTTCTTTGCCATTGTGGGGCTTTCAGATTTTTTTTATGAATACTGGGAAAAAAGAGAAAAATTATTTTAAACAAATAAGAAATCTTTGAGCTGTCATCCATAAATTCTTGCAAAAGTAAATAAATCAATAATTATACTGCAGAAAATTTTCCTCGAAAAAGAATCTCATGTATTCTATTAGCAGTTTTTTAAATCGAAATAGGGAGTTATTACTACTTTGATGAAATAAAAAATCTAGTGTTTTTATCAGTTTGACGTAATAAGAGCATACAATCTATTGTTACTTTGTATAATGTATGATTATAGCAACAAACAATTGTTTATATTGTGACATACATTTCACAGTAGAACTTCTTTTGTTCACTAGAAATGAGTATAGCACTAAGTGAAAAACTAAGGAAATGCCCTCGTGAAATTTTTATGTGTCAAAATAATCAATCACATAGAGATATATCTCCAAATTGCATTTGATGTATGTGGGAAAAAATGAAAGTTTATTTCGTGCTTCAATAATTCCATACACGTGTGAATGCAGGTCAACTTCAGATCCATTTCCAGCTATTGAAATACATATACAATCTAGCATTTTCAAGCATCTCTTAATAAATAAATCGATTAACGAAATCGAATGTGTTTTCTCATTTTCCGTTCTATTTTTGCAACACGCAATTCTGCTATCAAAACAACTACTACCTTTCTTCTTTAATTGAGACTCGCTGGATGAGAAGCAACATTTGTTCGGAAATTAAGAAAATAACAAAAAAATATTTGTGTTCACAGTAGATAAAATATACATAATTATGGCATTAGAAAAATGACTTTGTATTTATGGTTGTCATCAAGACGTTGTAATTAGCATCAGCCTTGAAACACTTGTCAAAATTTCTTGAATTGATGGTGGAATATATATTTTTTTCTTACATCTTTGAATAACATTCTGTGAAATCCATTTCAGTTTAATTAATAATTTTGACAGTGGAGTTGTGGGGATATTTTTAAATATAAGTAGGATTTTTTTATCTATTTGGCCTGGACAAATTTATTCAGGTTTTTATAGTCTTTGAAAAATTTCAAAAGATTCGCCCTTATTTTTATATTTTTAAAATTTGAGCAATTTTAGGATATATGTATTTTTTATTCTTGAAATTTTCAGTAACATAATTTATAAATATGGATTTCAAATCATTAAAAAAATAAAAAGACTTCAAAAGTAAAGTATTATTAAAAGTAAGTTATTATTAGTAAATTAAAATAATATTCTAAAATAAAACTGTTAGAAAAGCACTTTTAATGAATTTTTTAATGTCTTATTTAAGATTCTCATGTAACTTAATCTCTAGATCATGTTCTAAAATATTTACGAAATGGCTTATAATTTAACACACTTTAATGGGGGACATTTTCATATTAGCTATTAAATTTCTGTACCAGTAAAATTTTTCCTTTGTCCCATAGTGCAGGTGTTGAACCAGGAAAATTTTTCACATTGAGTTGTGGCTTTTACTTTGCATTTTAAGAGGAATTGTTTGTTTGTTTTTGTATTCCGACTAGTATAGATACTGTACCTGTATAATTTCTCCTTTGGGTAAAGGATAGAGTTGTACGAAGAAAATTTATAATATTCTTTAAGTGATGAAGATTCTGCATGTAAAAAATTCTGCATAGTAACTGAAATTTCCTCCGTGTGTTCAAAGTACCATAGACGCTGCATTTGTATAATTTTCTCATTTTGCAAAAGATAATGCAAAGGTTGTTGTATCAGCAAAATTTTTATTTTTTGAATATTGACTAATTCATTTGCTTCGCTAACAAGATATTTTTTCTTTTCTGTAGTACAAATATTTCATTTGTAGAAATATTTTCCTTTCCGTACAGGCTATATTCGTAGATACACAGCATACGTACAATTCATCCTCCTGTTCAAACCATCATAGAAAATGTATCTTTAGAACTTAGCCTTTGCATAAAGGATAATGCAGGCACTGTAGGATGAGAATTTTTATATTCTGTAATGGATAATACATATGCTGCACAGTAATTGTCATTTTTCCCATGTGCTCGAAGTCTTATAGACACTGTATCTGTGAAAATTTTCTATTTTGCAAAGAATAATCCATGAAATGAATTAGCAAAATTTTTATCTTGAGTTTTGGCTAATACATATATCTTACTAACAAGTTTCTTTTCCTCTTCTGTAGTAAAAGCATCTTATCAGGTGAATTGTTTCCCTTTGTACTACTTTTCATTCTATATGACTAATTTAAGGCAGTACCATGAGAATATTTCACTGTTCATTTGTAGCTAAATGATTCCAATACATTTCGTCCTTGAAAATAAGTTTTTTTTGAAGGTTTAGTTGTTTCTCTTCTTTTCTTATGTAGGAATATCTTATTTGCACCTCGTTTTAGAAAACTCCACTATAGTGAATAAAAGATTAATGGTTTCACTGGCGATTTAATTTGATAGAGAATTTTTATGTATTCCTTAATTATGTACTTATGAGATATTATTCAATTCTTTCTAGACATTTCAATCATTTTTATATATTGTCACTCCAGAACCAGCTTATCGTTGTTCAAGAGACATTTATTTCATTTTATCGGTATGTTATTGATGCAACATTATTCCAGTTGGATAACCAAATAAAGAACATCAGTCTCTCACATACTACAGGATAGTTTTTAATATTAATAAGATATTTGAAACATAATTAGGTCGAAGAAATATTACATTGGTTTTTCTGTTCTAAATATCACCTACATACTTTTAAAAGATTTTAGACATGCATCAATAAATGCAATATTACATTAACATGTATGGGATTTTTATTTGTCTAAAGGTGAACACGGCCATTGAAAGTCAATATCTAAGACATGTTCCCCATAATTTTATCCTGAAAACCTTCAACAATAATAATTGGAGGTTAAAAACTTTGAGTTAAAACACTCCACTATCCTTCCTCAAAACGCAAAGTTGTTTCTTTGGGATGATAGCTGGTCTAATGGCGAAATAAGGAAATGTTTTCATCTAATATTAATATTCTGTGATTTTCAAAATCAATTCCTTTTTTTCCATAAGAAATGTAAGGGAAGATTATTTATATGAGCTATCTTTCGGCAATTTATTAGTTTAAAGCAGTAGATCGCAACTGCTTTTAAATTAATTTTTAAGCGTTTGCAAATGCATAAAAAAAATCGCGAAATATTTGAATATACTGCATACGATTAAAAAAACTGAAACTTATTAGTTATTAGGTTGTTCGGAAAGTAATTTCGTTTTTTCCCGACAGAGGATTTAATTGTATTTTTCGCACCCAATTTCATACTTAAACCGCAAAATCATTTTATGTTTTAAGAGCTGATATAGCAAGGCTTGAGTGTGAAAAAGTGCAGCTGATTCTTCGCAGTAGTTTTTGGATGGTGCCCTTTTAAATATGGAGAGCAATAAACAGCATATTCGTCATTTTTTTCTTTTTTGCTATATAAAAGGTAAAAATGCTGTCAAGCCAGAAATAAATTAGCCAATATGTGTGGAGAAAATGTGTTAACAGTACATCAGTACCAGAACTGATTTGCAAAATTTTTCCTTCAAATGAGGAGGCCAAAAACCTCCTCGATCAGTTTTTTTTACAGCAAAGACCAAAACTTTTATGAGCGTGTAATCATGTTACGACCAAAAATATGGCAAAAGGTATTAGACCAGAATGGCAATTTTATAATTTAATAAATAATTTATTCATTAAACGAAAATATTTCATTTTGACAAAAAAAAAAACGAAATGACTTTCCGAACAACCCAATAAAAAGTTTTATGTTTATAATCAAAGATTTTTTTCGTTTCTATATTTAAACTTTTTATTTTTAAAAAAATTCCATTCTCACCAAGATTTATTATATATACTTGTAATAGTATGATGGCATATTATCACATATTATCACTACATTGAGATAAGAGTTATATATTATATTCATAACATGATGATATTTCAAGGCCGGATACTATCATTAAGTTGAGATATGAGTTAAACATTATATTCATGCTTCAAGCTATATTAAATGTTTTATTGCACATAGTTATTAAATATATTATTGTTATATATTTATGAGTAAATTAAAAAAAATTAAATAAAGATAAATGAATCAAGACATAAAATATTATGTTGCAAAAGATCAGAAAAAAAACCTATTAAATATTCGAGGCAACTAATTAATAATCATCTCAAATTCTTCTTCCTAAATACCCCCATCATTCGAAAGTATTATTGTACCATTTAAAAATATTTCCAATACTTTTTGGACACCCTGCATAATGTAATTTTTTATAAACTGTTAGATACACATTACAGGCACATATTCACATTGCTTTAAATCAACGGAAACTTTCAACAAGTCAATAGGTTATGAAATTTGGCCGGTGAAGATCTTCATATTAGATAATTCGCAACAATTGCGTAACTTTAAATTAATCCGTCAGTCTACCGTAGGTACCATAACAGGATGGTGAAGCAAGTAGCAATTTAGGTGGAAATATTTCCCCAATTTTATGGAGCGCCATTGTGGCATCAGCTGTCTAAGCTTTTAATTAGAACAACGAGAATGTCTGCCAACGTATAATTTGGAAAATGTCATACTGGACACCAGTTAATAGACGCATTGATTGGTGAAAGCACCAGAATTTAAATTTAGTTCCAAGTAACCCTTTCATTTTGTAATCAGTTCCTATATTGGGTCTATTTTGGTAATAACCAAATAAGTTAGGAAATCGCTAGTTTAGTTTAGGAACTCGATGGTAGGGAATAAATAATGCTTGAAAATATTTCGAATTTACGTAGAAATTCATTTTTTATTCGTAGGTATACGAAGTATAAATATTGTAATTATCAGAATTTCTGACTTTAAAAATTGATGAAATCTTACATTTCTTACATTTGCTTTAGACCAAAAAATTGATTTTTAGAAATTTTTTTCTTACCAATTTGTGAAAAAGATAGCTAAGAAATGAATGATGTATACAAATAAATTTTGGGAATAGTCTATACGAAAAACGATTTTAGAACTACATAAATTTTGGATTAGATTCGTAGATCAGAATGCCTATTTACCTATTCTTCCATCTGCATGCGATCCAGATAATAAAAAACACTATAAGATAATAGCATAATAATTAGGTTTTAATAATAGAAGTAAACATTTGTATCAAATTTTAGACAAAATATATCAACAGGTTGTCAGTCTTTTGGGTTATATATTTGTGAGTGATAATACATGTGGCACAAAAATCGCTTTTATTACTTCGAATAGCAATAGTGAAATATTAAAAAAATATGAATATGTTAGTTGAACTTTATTCAATGCATCATTAATTCCTGCAATTTCAAAATGTTATTAGAAATATCATATCATATAATTTAAAACCAAATGCTCCATTCAGTGAGAACCAAGTATTTAATTCACGGATTCTCTTAACTAAATTATACAGTCGCTATGATATTACTAAAAGTATTGGGAGAAAATACATAGCGTAAAAAGAATTCTTAAGCAATGAGATATAAATAGGCATGATATTCATATCTTCAAAACAAATTTTCCTTAAAAATAATATTTGTATTATTTTGAAAATTAATTTTTAATGATACCAAATTAATTTCCAGATAATATCTCCTTTTTTCATAATTTAAAATTTTATTTCTTGCACAATTTTTAATATAATAATCAAATTCACACTCATCCATCAAAAAATTCAATCACCTACTTTCCCAATATTGGATTAAAAAAATTACTTTTTTTTTTCAACTGTGAAATATAACTTCCACTTTTATTCTAAAATACATATATTTTTAACCGACATATATTTCTGCAGTAATTTATAGGAGTTTGGTCTATTTAAATGCATGCTTTTAGTTGTATCGAATAATAAAGTGGAATTCTTTTCAAAAAAATGCAAATCAATTGTTTAAGTAAATGCCTCAAAATACAAAGCATAATTGAAATATAAAGTTATCAAATCTGTAACATTAAAAAAATTGAGTTATTTACCTTTGTTTTTCTAATTACATTACCTGCGTAATAGCAAATTTTGTTTAGAAACTAAGATTTTAGTAATTTGTGAAGTTTGCGTAACCGTGACAAAATATCAAAAATATTTTATATATTACAATATTTTATATAAATATATCAAATATATTTTATCTATGACAATATTTTAGATAAATATATCAAGATGCACATAGTTTTAATATAAATATCAGTGATTGGGGAGAACAGGATAGAGAATTTTAACTTCCTACCCTTATTACCTATAATTATAAATGATTCTTAAATTCAGGAAAGTATAACATTGTAATCCTTTGAAGCATGATATATGCTTATAATTATTGCATTTCAGCTTTTTCTTTGATAAGTTGCAAGAATCATAAATTTTTCACTCAAGGTCTATGCATTTTTTAATAAAATCAATATATTTCAGTTTATTAGTTGGATTTTACATTCATGCCTAGTATTTGAAAATATTATATTAAATATTTATTAATATAAATATATATAAATTAATATTTATACGATCATTTCAAGAATTTTTATTGATGTATCAATTAATGTAATTACTTCGAAAACTGCTGGAATTGCTGATTTTTAAGTAATTTTCAAACTTTGTAAAGCAAGTTTTTAGAAAAATTCAAGTGTTCTGAATATTTTTCTGAAGTATCTTTATAAATGAGTATGATAAGCTATATAACTAGAATTAAATTGATTTAATTTATCATAATGCACTTTCAAAAAGTGCAAATTGCTAAGAATTAATCTCGGTCTTTTGGTATGAAAAAAAATTGTATTCCTTATGAGAAACATAAAGAAGTACAACTTTTCAGAGGCAAACAATGTTCAATTTTCCCGAAGGAAATGAAATTAGTTTTTAGATGAAAAAAATGTTTAACATATTATATATATATATATATATAATAATAATAATAATAATGGTATAAATACTATATTAATATGGTTATATAGCGATATTTAACCATTACGTATGATTATTCAAATTTAACCATTTTAATTTAACCAAAACCATATTATGAATCAATTTGGATTTTAAGCATTTCTTAAAATTTAGTTTTCATGTGTGCCTTTTATGAGCTAAAGAGGGCACACAAATTCATTCATCAAGAATGGAAATTGAATGCTAATGGATTTTATTCTTTATATTTTTATTTCACATTAGAAGCAATGACAAAAATTAAATATTCTATAAAATAAAAGCAAAATGAAATATTAAAAAAGCAATTGTTAAAGAAATAGTTTTTTTCTTTATGATTAATTTTCAAAAGAATAATAACCATTTCCAACTATTTTATTTCTCAAGTACAATATAGGACTATAACTTTCAAAGAGTGAAGGCTCTATTACATTAAACGCATACACTTTATCTTAAAATTCTATAAACTTCTAATACAAATCACGCCAATTCCACTTTAAAGCAATTTTTCTAAATTTACATAAATTTGAGTTTTGCATTTAATCCCAACATTGCACCAACTAATCAATTTTGTGTGGAGAAGTGAGATGAGAAATTCCCAATTACTCTCTCCTAAGGCATGCAATCTAAACGGGCCACCCCTTTCAATTTCCCTAATATCGGCATAACAATCGGAATGGATCCGGTAATATAGAAAATAATTTCTATGCTGACTTAATCAATCATGAGGACCTCTTGCAAAAATTCATGCTCTTCTAAATGAACCTGGACCTTTAATTGTTGGAAAGAAGTAATTGAAAGGGCCCTTTTGAAGAGAAAAGATGCAGAAAAATCAAGGGGCCAACCAATCACTCCTCGGCAATCCGTAATTCATTCGAGGTAGGCGGTAGATATTTATCTATCGATTTCCTTGCAGCTTCGGAAATGAAAGTAAACACGTTCATATTCAGGAATTCTTTCGGTGATCTGGGTTCGTTAATAGGAGACAAATATTTTCGCTTTACTCCCAAATATTTATCACTCTGTCCACTTCCCTTTTTGATTGGGGCATTTGAAAGTTAATTATAAAGAGTCTTATCACGTTTAATTTAACTTTCTATGTGAAAGAAGATTTTCAGTTACTCTGCACTTCGTTTTGTACCTTAAATTATTAAAAAAAATGAAATTAATTCGTTATTATGTTTTGAAAAGAAACGTCTTTTTATGAATAAAGACACCAAAACGAAGACATTAAATGGATAATTACTATTTATAGCACTATTCATTCACTAATAAAATTCAATTCAATTTAATTATTTTTTGTTATTCTATGCTCTTTAAAGATTAATATATATTTTATTATTTCCATCTCAACTTATAATAAAATTGAATCTTGCTGTATATGTTAGCATGACATAGAGCAGATACTTTGACAAAAATATATCGAATTTTGAACATATCTATGGTATTTTAAGTAAACATTTGTACCTCCATCGAATACTTTTGTAATTTTAATCAGAATTTTAATTAATTAAAAATCAAGCATTTTTTTATTTTTCGATCATGACTTTTGAATATTATGGCATGAAATTGTCTTTCATGCCATTCGAAAATTTGACAATTTTTAATGACATTAAAATTACAGTTTTTTCTCCTGAATTTCAACATTTTCTTTTAAAAAATTGTATAATTTTTGAACACAAGAGGTCATTGCTTGAATGAGATTTAAATAGTTTTTATTATTTCATAAACATATTTAATTAAGCTAGTTTCTTCCATTTTTGAATGATCTGAAAGAATTATACTGTATATAATATTATATAATATATATGTAGAATATGAGGAATAAAAATATATGTGGGTTGATTTATTTGAAATATTCAACATAAATAAACCAGACAATTAAGTTTTTAATAGCTCTATAATGTCATGGGAATAGTTTTCTTTAGACAGTTTCATTTACACAATGAACAGAACATATGCAAGACTATTAAAATAACAAATCAATAATGTCTGTAAGAATTTGAGGTGTATCTAGAGTTGATGGAATCAATAATAGGAAAATATGTGTAAGAGAATTAATTTAAATTAAATACAACAAATACCCTCGACTAAATGGCTGGGCGTAAAAAGCGGCTAGTTATAAATAATATAGAATTATTAAATTCACTAGTATATAGAACTACAAATATAGAATTATATGATTAGTTGATAATCAAATTTTGATAGTCTGACAATAGGGTATTACAGTGGGTGCACAGACAAGCATAAAAATTTCAAGAATAGTTTGTAGTAAAATAAGAGAACACTCAGGTTTTAGAATTCATCTTCATAAAAAATATAGACTTAAATTGAATGAATTTAATAAAATAGACTTACAAAAACACATTTTATTAGTGAATTTAAAAAGTAAATTTATTTTATTTTATATATTATTTACTGCTTAGCATATAATTTATAATTCATAAGTATACTTATCTATGATCTTAATTCAAATTATTATTACGAGTTGGCCAGACTTTAATATCTAGCGATTTCACACCAAATACAATACTGGCAATTTTTTTATTGTAACCACAAAAGCTGATTGCTATAATTTCTTTTAAATATACAAGATGACATGTACTTTTGGCAGATATTTTGATGAATTTTGCGGTTTGTCATACTTGCCGAACAAAGGAAATATTAAATCTAACCTTATAAATGTTTTTTTTCTCAAATTCACTATCAAATGGCATAGAGAATCCATATTAAATTAATTGACCAGCTAAAAATGAATTTTTTAAAACATTTAACTAGTGTATTGTCATCAAGAAGTCATATCTATACAAAATGTAATAAATGTAGCACATCAACTGATTTAATCGTAGACTATAAAATTCTTTTATAAACGAAAAACAAATCAAACTTAAGCAAAATGCGTAATAAACTGTATAACAAATGAAATTTGTTAACTATAAATACAAAACCACTGAAGAATAATACGTAATAATGCAGAAACTTATGAGCCTCCTTCAGCAAATCCTTTTAAAAGTCCTCATTAAATCAATTCTTCCAAGTTTAAACAAATCTAAGTCACTAGTGTTTAAATCCAATACTGGACGAATTAATCAATTCTGCATAAACGAAATCTTAAAGTGCGAAATTCTCAGACTCCCCCTAAGGTACGGAGCTTTAAGATGCTAATCTCGGACTAACAATCGGTACGAATTCCGCGTCAGCGAAAAGGATTTCTATGCTTGCTTAACAAATTTTAATGATTTGGCGAGAAAAAAAAATGTTCATCGCCAAATGAAACGGAGCTGTTAATTGCTGAAAGAAGTAATTGGGAGACTATGCTTTAAAGAAAATAGATGCAATATAATCAAAGGGAGGTATTTTCTGAAATAATTCTTCAGCAGTGTTATTAAGTTTGCATTGAGAATTTCGCAAGTGGCGACAGATATATATGAAATCGATTTTTCTTGCAGTTTTGAGAGGGTAAACATATTCATGTGAAAGAAAGAAGATTGTCTTCATTACTGAAAGATAAATATAGTCTTTTCGCGTCAAAATATTTATCATAATTGTTTGGGTTCATTCTGCCTTTGAAATTCGAAAGATAAATGAAAATTATTTTGCAAACTTGTTAATATTTTTGCTTAATAATTGCAAAGCATTTGCATTCAAGGGCGTTAAATTTTATAATTTTCATCTCCAATCATTTCCCTCACTTCAATAAAAAATAAGAAAAAGATCATGTAATGAAATTAAAACTGATATTGTTTTTCAAATGTAATTAACTTATTTCTTATACTTTGTTTATTCATCATATCTCAAAAGCATGAGGAGTTGATAAATTTACTCTTTATTCAATTATTCTGTATTGCATTCACATTTATATACAGGGTAGTTACGATAAGATTGACTTTACTTAGCCTTTTTGTGGCTGATGTATTTCATTGAAACTTTTTAAGGACTTTAAGAGAATGAGAATTAAAAGAAAATAATATTGTCACGAAGATGTCAACAACAACAAAACACAAAATAACACTATATCAAGTTTATGCAACTCGTAACAAGCTGGCGAAGAACGATTCCACTGCTAGCGAACTCAGAATGTATACCTTTACAGAATAATCTAGAATTATGAAGAATATTACAGAAACTTCTAGAACATTAACAAATGAATATTATTTTGATACATTTGATAATTCCACAATATTAAAGAATAATAAGAAATTTGAATTATTCAATCATTAAATTAATGCAATTTGGCAGGCATTCGAATACTAAGAACTATTCATCCTATATGGGATACTTTAGTTTTAACATTGTGCATGACCAACCTCTGAATTTTGATTTTATTACTCTATGGGGTGATTTTACTGCTGATTTTAATCTGGTTTTCTGTTCTGTCGAAAGTACTTCTCAGCGGACCAGAAAGGGTTCTACCATAAGTAATTGTTATTGTGAACTTGTAAGGCTGCAAGTCCTTGTAACTAACAAGAATGTGAATATTTAAGAATGTTAATTATTACCTTCTTGCAAGATGGGTACCCTATTTTGATCCACAACTGGAGGAACTGCTTCATGCCCATTTTGGAGAGGATCAGGTAAAATCGGGACATTCTATGATGAGCAGCTTGGACACTTCTTTTTTTAAAATATTTGATTGTTTATGAGTTCTGCTTCTACAGCAATACATCTAGTTTATTCAGCTTTGATTTTTACTCAGATTGATTACATGACATTCTTTGAGAATAAAGTCATGTGAGTGATTTCCTAAAATGTTTTTCAAAGGAAAATCTTTATATATAAATGATCAAATATCATTAATTATTCTGCGTAAAGGATGATTATTATAAATCCTTTCTTGCTCAGTTTTTTTTTTAATTTTTATTTTTTATTTATTTTTGGACTAGCATTATGAAGCTGAGAAAACGGAAATGGAATTTATTTGTGGAAGAAAGTTCTGTTATTTTTATCTGTTGAATTGTCATTTCGATTTTTCGGGTAATTTTTTATCAGTGAAGTTTTAAAGAATTGATTTAAAAAAAACTTGAAGAATGGCTTAACTTAAACGAAATTTTCAATCAAGAAACCCTGATCTATCCGTTCAAAGTAGAGATGGCTGGTCGATTCAACACGAAACTATCAACATAAAAGCATGAAAGACATGTATATATTTCATGGTACATATAATAAACTGGTGAATATATAAAATAACCGGTGATTATCCAACTTCACCAATAAGCTTAATAATTATAAATAATTTTTGGTAATTATAAATAATCACTGATTAATCCCATTTATGTAAATATATGCAAGCCCCCAAAGTAAAAACATATAATGTATGTAGAAAATTAATGTACGATGAACAAAATATAAAATTATGCACATAAATATAAGTGGAATAAAAAAAACTGGAAATAAAGAAAAAAGAAAATAAAAAAGGCACGCAGAAGGTAAGAAATATAAATACGCATGCTCAATGGGAATTTACAGATAAAAACCCGAAAGTGTAAATGTAGCGCAAACGAATACCTGCATGTTAATGTATACACAATAAACTGGAGATTATGTAAAGTTATCACCACGGGTGAATATTTATAACTACCAATAACTGTAGTGATAATAATGGTTAATCATCTGTAACTATAAATAATCACCGATTAATCACATTTGTTGTAATGCATATATATATATATATATATATATATATAT
>JAPMOQ010031793.1:2397447-2483127 GCA_026543055.1 Argiope trifasciata
ATATACAGAAAAAACTAACATGCAGTGAATAAAACATTGACAAAATAAAAATATCTCAAATAAATATAAACAGAAGAAACAATAAGTAACTAAAAGTAAGAAATAAAAAAAATAAGAATAAAATAAAATGCATTCGATGTGTAAGATCATGCTGCCGAATAATAAATTATTTTGAAAAATGATAAAAGTAGAATAACAGTATAATTTAAAGCTCAATAATAAAATAAATTTAGATAAAAATATAAAAGTAAATAAATAAGCAAGTAAATAAAAGAGATAAAAATAATTGAAGGAAGAGAAAAAATAAAAAGAAACTATTTCAATATTCGACGTATTTATTGGTATTTAATAAATTTGCAATATAACAAACCTCTCTCGCGTTTCGAAATAAAGTATTTTAAAACTCCTGTAGATAAAGACAACTTTTTTATCAATTGAATCTCTTGAGAAGCATTTTCTGTTGAATCAGGAATTTTTAATCTGAGGAGTCTTAATAATTTTCATTCAGCGTAAAAATTTTCTTCCTTGTATTTAAATTTGTAGTTGATTTCTATTATGCTATTGTTTTCAGTACCTTGTGCTTTTGATAATTTTCATTTCATCTCCAGACTTAGGATAAAACTAATTTATTCTCTTTATTATAAAAACTGTTCCTTAATTTTTTGATTTTTTTTTGTTTAAAATTTTCAATAAATTTATAATTCTTTACTATCAATCAATATATTCCCAATTTAATGTTCTCAAAATTCATTTGTCAATGAAAAAGAAAAAAAAGTAACTTTCAAATTTACCAATCTTTACAATAATCAATAATTTTTTTTGGAAAACGTGATTTTTCAACAGCTTAATCTCTAAAATGATGGGAACGTGTTTATTGCTAATTTTGAGCTACCAATCACAATTTATCACCATATTTCTCTGACATTAACAATAAAAAAATAATAGAGTTTTATGCGTCCTAACTTTATAAAAAGAATTTCCATTGCTGTCAGTGTTTTTATTAACATAATGCATTCGACTTAAATAATAATAGGAAATAAACATCATAACTTTATAACTGCTAACTTTAAAAAGGAACACCCGTACTTAAAAGAATTTACTAATTTTGAAAAAGAGGTTAAAGTTTTTTTCTTCAGTAAAAAAAATTGCTTTCTTGCAGTTGGCTGCTGACATTTTTAAACGTGAAAAAAAGTTACACATTAAAAAAAAAACTTATTTAATCTAGAAATATCTAGAATGATTTAGTTATACTACATTTGGGTCTATTTAATAACTGACTTGAAAAGTTCAAGAGTTATCATTATAAAAAACATTCTTTTTTCATAATGCTATACTTGATTGTAAAGTGATTAAAACATATGTCACCATTAGAAAAAAATTATATCACTCAAGAAAAATATTAATTTTAAATACGAATATTTGACATGAACTGAAAGCAAAAAAAAGAAACGATTTTAGCAGACATATCTGAAATTGTCAGAAACAGAATTAGAATTTTTTAAAGAATTACACTAGTATGTCATTCAGAAGCACTCAATAACTTCAAGAAAATTCTTGTGAATTAATTTTTTATTCCTTCTTTCAATTTCAGTTTAGATGAAAAATTATGATTTTGTTTAGCTGTTATTTAAAAGAACAAGTAAAAATGGAATTAAATTTTATTTATAACGAATTAAATTCTATGGAAAATATACCTAGTTTTATAATACTTCAGAATAGTAAACATTAGACCATGAAATTTTCTATTAATTGTTTTATTATTATCGTGTGGGAACAGGGTGTTGTTTTGATTTCGGGTTTTTGAAGCCTTTAACTGACGATTTATCGCTCTTGAAACATCAGTGTTTCGCTTTTATGGTTATTAGAAACTGATTAAGTAGGTTGTTATAGTTGGCGATTTATCACCGACAAAAAGTTATAACTTAGATTGAATGTCCGCCATGCATCCGATTCCACGTCACAGTTGTGCCACTCTCCAATTGCATCCAATATTGCCTTCCTGGATGGATACCAGATATAATAACAAAAGACTTTTAGAGTTTGCAATAAAAATTTCTTAAGATTACATTTGGTGAGAAATCGTTCCAAATATTTCAACTTTGGAAACATTAATCTTACGCCTAATTGTAATTGTTATGATCTTTCTTGGGAAATCGATTTTCATATTTTTAAAAACAAATATCTTCCAACAAATAGTTTCTGTACAACCTTAAAATAAAATAAAAATCGATTTTTAAGTTAAATAAGTTTCATATGTTTATAATTTTCGCTTAAGTTTAATAATATTTTAAACTCAATTTGATGCTTTATTTGAAATAATTTTTTTAATTGCTAGAGTCATCCATTAAAATATTCAACTTCGTGCTATTACCAATTATTGACTCAGTTGTAAGATTTCCTTGTCCTTTTCTTTCATAATACATGTTTCACTCTGCAATAAATTAATTTAAATTAATTCATGTTTCCATCGAATTTCTTTTCTATTTGATTCTACGTGCCTTACAAAATAATAATGTTATCAGATAATACCTTAATTCACGATAAATTTATCACATAATAATAAATTCATGACACAAGTTTTTAGGGTTTTTACATTTCATTTAAATCAATAAGGTATTAATTAGCTAATTAAAATTCTTCAACCTCTCAATTTTCTTTTTTCTCTTTCATACTGTCTTCGAAATTTTATATAACTTTTCTTTTAAAAAATGTTTATTTAAACTCATTCGAGTGTGCTTTGATCAGCAGCAAGTTCATTTTTATGTCAATCGCAATACTTATTTTTCAATAATCGAATGAACAATTAAGGACGAATGACGAAATCTAAAGATTTCCATCCTGTTTTTCAGGAAAAGTATTTTATAGGAAAACTAAATAAAAGCAGACCATCGCAAAATTCAGAACAAATTTCTATAGAAACATAATAATTTAAAAGAAGCACAGATGAAATTAAAACGCCTAATCCATAACATCACTAAAAGATAATAGTAAAAGTAGGATTTTTCTGTTGTGCGTGCATTAATCGAAGCGTTTACATAAGGATTTTTACGTCTTTCATCTTATAGAAAGAATAAAGGATTAATAAGATTTTCTTTTTCGCTGAAATGGAACTGAAACTATTGCTTTTTAACTGTCATTTGAAAGCAATTTTTAATCAAAATTTTAAGAGCAGAAAAGTGCTGGAATGTAAGATTAAATCTCTTCCACTGAAAAAGATGAATATGTCTGTGTGGGTGTTTGGGAACGTATGTAAGTTTTCAGGTGAGTGGTGGGTGAATCTTTTAGTGTAATATGTGTGTGTGGGTGTATATGTGCTTTCTTTTGTGTTATATATATATATATATATATATATATATATATATATATATATATATACATATATATACACAGACAAGGGACAACTGTTAATATCGTGTCGGTCCTCCTTTTGCCCTGCGAAGTGCAACAACTCGACGTGTCATGGAGTCCACAAGTCGTTGGAAGTCCTCTGCAGGAATATTGAGCCATGCTGTCTGTATAGACGTCCATAATTGGGAAAGTGTGGATGGTGCATGATTTGGGCACGAGCGGACGTTTTGATGATGTCCCATAAATGCTCGATGGGATTCATATCGGGCGATCTAGGTGACCAGATCATGCGTTGGAATTGACTGGAATGTTCTTCAAACCAATCGCGAACAGTTCTGGCCGGTGACATGGTGCATTGTCATCCATAAAAATCCCATCGTTGTGTGGGTACGTGAAGTCCATGAATGGCTGCAAGTGATCTGCAAGCAGCTGAACATAACCATTTCCAGTCAATGATCGGTTCAATTGCACCAGAGGACCGAGTCCATGCCATGTAAAAACAGCCCACACCATTATGCAGCCATCACCAGCTTGAACAGTGCCTTGCTTACAGTTTGGGTCCATGGCTTCGTGGGGTCTGCGCCACACTCGAACTCTACCATCAGCTCGTAACAACTGAAATCGTGCCTCATATGACCCCGCCACGGTTTTCCACTGGTCTAGGGACCAGTCGATATGTTCACGAGCCCAGGAGAGTCGCTGCAGGCGATGTCGTGCTGTCAGTAAAGGGACTCGAGTCGGTCTTCTGCTGTCATAGCCCAAGGAAGACAAATTTCGCTGCACAGTCCTATAGGACACGTCCCTCGTACGTCCCACAATAATTCCTGCAGTTATTTGACGAAATGTTGCATGTCTATTAACATTGACCATTCTACAAAGAAGTCGGCGGGTTCGGTCGTTAAGTGCAGGTGGTCGCCAACTGCGCTGTCCATGATGGGATGTGATCCTGAAATTTCATACTCTCGGCACACTCTTGATACTGTGGATCTCGGAATGTTGAATTCACTAACGATATCCGCAATGGAATAACCCATGCGTCAAGCTCCAACTAACATTCCACGTTCAAAGTCTGTTAATTCTCGTCGTGCCGCCATAAATCACGAAAACCTTGTGCACATGAATAACTTGAACACAAATGAAAGCTCTGGAAAACGAACTGCGCATTTATACTTTTTCGCTACGATACTACTGCCATCTGTATATTTGCATATTGCAATCCCATGACTTTTGTCACTTTAGTGTATGTATGTATATATATATATATATATACATTCTGATAGAAAAAAATCCCAACACTAGGAAGGAGCTTTGCTAGATAAACGAAATTTGGTAGACGTATTTATATATCTGAAAGATGACATCTATTCAAATTTTGAGCTACGCGCGTAAGTGTGGCGCTAGTAGCGACACTATGAACATGCAAATGAGGTTTGCTTTAAATAAGCGCTGTAAGGTTCGTGATCTTTATTTACAGTTGAGATTTGACGTAGTGGGTTAATGTCAGTCAAGGATGCCTCTGAGAAGACGAGAAGCCATTATCAACAGCTCACTGAGTTTGAACGAGGTCGTGTTGTAGGGCTACGAGAAGGTGGGTTTCTTTCCCCGATATTGCTGAAAGACTTGGCAGGAATGTATCCACTGTGCATGAGTATTGGCGGCAGTGGTCAAGGGAAGGTACTGCCTCAAGAAGACCAGGTTCCGGGTGGTCACGTGGTACTACTGAGAGGAAAGACCGTCGTATTCGACGTATGGCTGTGGCTAATCTGACTGCGTCTGCAGCTGAAATTTAGCTGCAGTTGGTACCACAGTGACACAACGAACTGTCACAAATCGGTTACTTCAAGGACAGCTCCGAGCCAGACGCCCTGTACAGTGCATTCCACTTACTTCAAACCACTGCAGATTGCGACGTGAGTGGTGTTAAGCTAGAGCTCATTGGAGAACGGATGGATATCTGTTGTGTTTTCTGATGAATGCCGGTTCTGCCTTGGCTGCAGTGATAGCCGTTTGTTGGTTAGAAGGAGGTCAGGTGAACGTCTGCTAGTGACCTGTCTGCGGCCTAGACACACAGGGCCTACTCCTGAAGTTAATGTTTGGGGAGCAATTTCGTATGACAGCAGGAGCACTCTCGTGGTTATCCCACGCACCCTGACTGCAAATTTGTACGTCAGTCTAGTGATACAACCTGTTGTGCTGCCCTTCATTAACAGCATTCAAAGGGGTGTTTTCCAACTGGATAACGCTCGCCCTCATACCGCTCTTGTAACCCAACGTGCTCTACAGAGTGTCGACATGTTGCCTGGGCCTACTAGATCACCAGATCTTTCTCCAATCGAGCACGTATGGGACATCATTGGACGACAACTCCAGCGTCATCCACAACCAGCATTAACAGTCCCTGCATTGACCGCCCAAGTGCAACAGGCATGAAACTCCATCCCACAAACTGATATCCGACGCCTGTCCGACACAATGCAGGCACTTTTGCAATCAAAATTCTGGCGGTTACACCGGTTACTAATGTACCAACATTTCACATTTGAAATGGCTCTACCTGTGATCTTGAAACTTTAATCAATTAAATATGTTACCTAGACAAATGTATTCCTAAAATTTCATTACTGTACAATAATTTTTTCTTGATGTTGGGATTTTTTTCCTTCAGTGTATATTATGTGTATATATATATGGGAGTTGGAACTTTAATAATGACAAAACTGCTGCAAAAACTCTATGAAACCCAAACCAAAGTATATCGCGTATACCACACATTAGCTACATACCTACATTACCTCTCATCAAAAAAGACGTCTTTTTTAAGTCAAACGCATGGGGAATGACGCGAAGAACTGATTTTTCTATTAGCTTGCGGTCTGAAATAAGTGCTGGCAGGATGTTTTTAAAACAAGAACAACGAAATTGTATAAAAATTGAATGTGCAGAAACATAGGTTGTACAGCAGTACCATTACATTGGATCTGATTTGGGCCAGATCATAGTAGTCAAAATTGAAATACCAGTCAAACGAATGGTGTCATTATGGGTCACCAAGACGTTCGAAACTTCTTCAGAGCCCCAGCAATGTAAAAGTTATGCTGACTCTCGTGTACGACTGTCATGGTGTCATCCAAAAGCATAGCGTTCCGCCACGGCTGAATGTACAGACATTCTTGTGGCTGAAGACTGGTCCATTCGAACTATAAACAGAACAGGAGCTACTGTAGGTGTTCTGTACCTTCCCCATCATTGGAAACGAGTTGTTCACAATGCTGGAGAATATTGAAGGGCTGTAAAACATGGGGACATGAATTTTTTATCCCATGTAAATAAATAGCTGCCACAATTAAGGTTCCAACCCTCGAGTATATGTATGTGTGTGTTGGGTGTGTGTGCATTTACTAGTTTGTATTGATGCTCAACAAATAAGATTATTTGAACTACAGCTGCTAAATTTGACACATGTATGCTTCGAAAAGTAGAAACGTGAGGCTCAAAGCAATTTGTTTTCAAAAAATTAATTTTTAAAATCCAGTTAAATTCTTGTAACTTCAGTGGTAATATGCGAAATATTTCTGTACAAAAATGCCTTTTACGTCGTTTAAAAAATCGTCTTTTTAATAATATTTTAATAGTCATGCAAATGTTTCTCGAATTTTGGCAATTTCTTAGAATGAAAATATTTTTTTTAAATTTAACTTCTGATGAGAAATATCACTAGCGTTCATTGCTTCATAATACATATAATAACTTGATTTTGACAAATTCTCTCAGTATATATAGACTGTTTCTGAGATCCTAATTTATTTATTCTTTCCTTCTTTACTAATCTTTTAAAAGGCATATGTGATCCGAAATACATTATAAGCGTATAATAAGAGTCTGGATAACAGAAGAGCATTCAGAAGTAATATATATTCAAACAAATTATTTCTTCCAGGATGGAAATAATTTTTGTAGGAATTGTTTTTAATTATTCTTCATCTTTCTTAATTTCGCTTGATGTCGAACTAAAAAATAAAATATTAACCTTTTCTTTTAGTTATTTTTAGATAGTTGTTGTTTCTCATTTTAAAAGATATTTTTCATGAGAACTTAGGAGCTATTACAATAATCATAGATTGCATGAATTTTAATGCACTGAATATATAAGGCTTAAACAATTTTCTGCAAATGATTTGAAAATTTTCTTTAATAAAATTAAAATTATGAACATTGTGAAGTTTTATCTAAATGACATTTTTCAAAAGAGATGAGTTAATTTTTAATATAACAGAGATTGTGAGTAATAAATCTGAGAAATTGTGAGGCTTATTCAACAGAAAAAATTAGTCCTTCCATACAAAAGAAACAAAAAAAATGTGGAATAAATTTTACTTGTTAAAGACTGTCTTTAAACCTCGTCCATTTTCTTAGCCAAAACTACCATCCAATTCCAGCTACAAGTAATTCCCCATAACAGGTTTAAAAGTTCTCACTAAACTGATTCCATTAGCCATGCAAGATTTT
The DNA here is from genome assembly GCA_026543055.1 of Argiope trifasciata. Lineage (NCBI taxonomy): Eukaryota > Metazoa > Arthropoda > Arachnida > Araneae > Araneidae > Argiope > Argiope trifasciata. Next base: position 2,405,302 of record JAPMOQ010031793.1, read on the forward strand.
AAATCGGGGAATCCATCCGCACAAATGACGTTAGAGGGCAGACGCAGCTCAGAGAATTATTAGAAGGTTGGAAGTAAATAGATTTTTCTGCCAAATCTTCACTCCCAGGCTTCCAAATCTAATTACGGATGAGCAGTTTGCCGGTGCAAAAATCCGATTCATCCCTTACAAGCCTCATCATCTGCCCTGTTGCTGATGGTAACAGAGGACGAAAGTTTATTGTACGGCCAGGAAATAGCGATGCTGGCTTTACTGGTGCTTCTGTAATGAATTCACTAGTTAATTAATTTCTCCAGTCATGCAGTTTCCCAGGGAGACAGGCATTTTTAGAGTTCAGTTAGAGTTGGTTAATGTTTCTTTTGTGTTAGTAAGCAGTTATTGATTCCAGGTCTTAATTTTCTACGGGGTAATAATCTATAACGGAATTGGGTATTTTAAATGAGTTCAGGTCTTAATTTTCTGCGGGGTGATAATCTATAACCGAATTGGGTATTTTGAAGGAATGCAATGTAGCTCAGTTAGGTTATTTATGAATTTACAAATAGTGGTTTGAAATTAATGAAGGAGCTTTAACCTTCAATGGAAGGTAAAGAAAAGTTTTCTTAGATCGTGTATGAAAGTATAATGAAAGCTGATAAATGAAAATAGAAATTTATGTACTTTCAAGGAATAATTTATGACAGTATTGTAAGGTTTTAATTAATTTATCTATACTGCAATTATTGATTCATTACTTGAATTTATTGCCAGAATTCAATATATTTAAAAATATGTTTAAACTTAGCTGGGAGTTGAAGTAATAGAACTTAACTGGAGAGGTGCGGTTTCAGAGACCACATTTCATTTACACTCAAATTTTCTAATGAATCTATTAGTATGAAAAATTACCAAAATATTTTGCAGATATTTTTCTTCATACATAGATATGTTTTAGAAATTTTTCAAAATACATAATCATTGAAAAAAGCAAAAGCGTTGGAACATACATTTTTTTTCAAATTGCATGCTTAAATAAATAAATAAAGTCTTGAAAAAGCATGTTATTTGATACTTTTTAAATCGTATTTATTTTTCCAGAATGTATATGGAAAACAATATAATGTAAAATTCAACAATTATATGAAAAATATAACAAAAATTGACCCTTTTTTATTGGTTTTTGTGACTTTCATGGAAAGCATTTAAAGTTTCTGAGGGTACTTTAAACTTACCCGTTTAGAACTATTATACAAATCATGTTGTAAATTATGTATATATATATTTCTCTTGGTATATTAATATACTTTATAAATTTTTCAAAATACATTATCACTAGAAAAATTCATCATGCTTGAGCATACATTCAGAATCAGTTTAATGTAAACTATCATCGAAAAACTCCTCTGTGCATTTATCTTTATCACTAAAATCACTTTTTGCTTCATTTAATAATGTCTAGAGCATAGCTTCGTAATAGGATCAGTAAATTGGACGATATTTCGAGGCCTAGGTTTTAACGCCATCTGCGAAGCCTTGTTTATCACTGGGATGCTAAGAGGGCAGTGCGGTCTCAGAGACCACGTTCAAAAAAATAACTGAAATATTTTAATAAAGATCAGTTGAAAACGGTTAAAAATGCACTGGTAGTGAAAGTCACAAATACAGGAAATAAGGGTCAATCCGTTGATTTGAGCTAAAAATAGAATTGAGGTGACCCAAAATCCATCACTAGCGGTCCCACAGACCCCATGTCTCCGGTAAGGGTTAATGAATTTATTAACGCGGGGAGTATATACACCACATACAAATGCTTTCACTAAACAACAGCTTATAATCTATAAATCAGTTAATCATTTCAAATCAATCTATTGAAAAATTAATAGGTTTTTCATGTTATTTATGAATTACAAATAGCATCTAAGAATGAAGTATGAAGAAAAATTTACATTTAAATGAAAAGTAAATTTTTCTTAGATTAGATACTAATTTGTAACTTAAATTGCTAAAGTGAAAAAATATTTATACACTTTTAAGGAATAATTTATACAGTTTCATTGAATTATAATTATTAAATCTTGCTCTCATTTACCAATTTATTGGATGAAATAACCGACAAAATTTAATTAGTTTAAAGTATTTTAATTTATTCATAAATGAGGGATTGCATAAATTATGTTCAAGGTATGCTTATGTAAAATCATTTCATTTTTAGCATTTTAATTTTCATTAATTAAATTATGGGACATAAGATGTTTTCAAATTTATTATTTTAAATGTATTAAGAGATGCAATTGCATTAATAGTAAAATTAGTAATGGGACATAAGATGTTTTCAAATTTATTATTTTAAACGTATTAAGAGATGCAATTGCATTAATAGTAAAATAAATTCGAAAATACAATATTTTATCAACCATAAAAGCCTCTGATAAATTTTAAATTACATGAAAACAATATTTTATTTAGTACATTACAGAAAGATAAATGCACATTTGTATCTTTTTCAACGATGATATGAATGATTGTTATCAGAAATAAATAATTGTATTAAAATATTATTATCATGTGAGACCATGATGTTTTGGCTTGAAGATTTTGAAGCAATTTGAAGGCAACAAATTGTTGAAGCTTCAAATTGCATAGGCAATAAATTGGCAATATGCCTATTTATTATTTATGTTGGTGTCGACTTCCATAGTATAGCTGTTGAAATGTATATCGTCTGCGATTTAGAACAATTTTGGAGTCGGCTTACACAGAATGGTTTTCCCATTATCTATCATCTGCTAATATAGTTTTATTTTTGTGTCGGCTTTCACAGTATAGTTTTTCTATTATTTATCCCCTAATGTAGTTTTAGATAGTCTAGAAAGATTCTGGAACTTTTTTACTTAACCAAATAAGTACTCTGGATCTTTTTTCAGTTTACCAAATAAGTACTCAGTACTTTTCTTACTGTTTCCAGGAAAATATCCTAGAACTTTCCCAGCTGGTGTGCCCAAGACTTTACAGTTGGCCGGTCGGGGGTGTCCCGCTATCTCTGGTATAAAAGCTAAATATCTCTCAGTCATAGTGTTTTGAGTTTAGTTCTACTTCTTGTGTGTCATTGAGTTCCATCTACATAACAATTTCTTTGACGGGAATCTCGCATTTTTATTGAATCTATGGCTAGAATATGTATGGTCAACATTTTGACACACAATTGACCTTAAAATTTGCCACAAAACCACAGTTTTGATCACATGGAACCAAACTGAATTTCATCTATCAAATTTAATACATCTGCGAATTAACACTTTTACATGCATGTGAAAGCACAGAACACAGATGATTTACCATTTACGAATTTCGCTAATTATTTGAATAATTATATTTAAAATTTAGATTAAAATCTTTGTAATAAATTTTATCCATAGAATCCATTGCATTATCCATAGAATCCATTGCATAGTTATCTAGTAAAATTGTATTGAAATAATCAGATAAACTTTCTATTGATGGATTTCGTTACAAAATTTAGAGAAATTGAGAAAATTTTTAAATCTCATTCCATATTGCTACGGACTTTCTCTGTCGGTTTGTTTAGTATAGTGGGTATATGGTGTGAGATAAACGCAATCAGCACGCCTGCGTAGCCTACTCCTTTCATGATGACACGATACAGCATGAGTGCCGGCCTTTTATAGTCCTAGGGAGGAGAAACTAGAAGTTTGTGGGCCAATCAGGGCTCATATGGACTTATCTCGGTTCCTAATGGACGGATAGAGAAGATTCTTGATGTTTCGAGTATTATCTATTTTGTCGCCAGATACACCAAATTCATCGCCAAGACAACAAATGGTCACCAAGCTGTGGGATCTCTGATGCGACACCTAATCAGCATCTCATACAGAAGACTGTAAATCAGTCTTTCAAATGACGACATTATTCGTGCTGAAAAGCAAACAGTATATTTAAGTCATTACATTTGTGGTGACATCTTCATAAGCCCGTAACTGCAGCTAAACATCAGTGGTCACTTTTGTATAGTGGATAAGTTACTCGGCTGCAAATCGGAAGATCGCGAGTTCGATCCTTCGCGGAATTCAACCCTACGCATTGGCACAATTCCGCCAACATTTAAGCCAAACATTCTTGGGCAATCTCATTTCATCAAGATTCTGAAAATGTAGGCCAACAGACAGAGCATCTCCTGCCATTAGATTCGATTTGATTTCTTTGTGCAAATATATGTTATTTGCAGATATAATTCAATTTATTAGTATTTTAAGATGTATTATTTTATTAGTATTCTCCGTTTATTAATCACGGTATTTTACGAAGAGACGATTGCCTCACCTTATTATCGGAAAGATTTTCTGAAATAATTTCCTGAGAATTATAAACAGAATAATCCCCGTCTTGTTTATAAGGGATATTACATTCAAGACGAGGAGGATTATATATCAATTTCTAGAGGATTATGAGTTCGTACACTTAGTGAAAGAGAATTATGGCAAAAATAAGTCAACAGCGGATACAAATGTCAAGTAATTAATTATTAATGTAAGGCAACACATAGATTTAGGCCAATGTTATATATTATGAGCATTTTGTTAAAGACTAAAAAATGACTACTAAAATAGCGATATCCCAATTATATTTAAATTTAATTTTTGTTTATCTTTGCAAAACGTAAATTAAATAATTTTCTAGTTAAATAAGAAATACTTAGACTTAAAAAAGTACTTTGCAATTCATCATATGGTATAAATGAGTGTGTTCTTATATCAAAATGTTTTCCTCGATATATTTTCACCAATATATTCTCTATAAAGTAGTAGCTATTTTGAAAGGATTGATTAAATGATTTAAAAAAACTTTGATAATTTAAGTTGTATAATAATTATTTATTATATTTATTGCTTACAAATGAAAGAGGTTTTCATTACAATATATAATAAACCTTAAATAATATAGGTTAAATAGGTTAAAACTATAAATTTTTACAATAAAACTATATATTTTTACAAACCTGTAATGCTGCTACCCAGTACGATTAGCTCTACTACAGGGAATATCAATTTACAATCAGTATTTTATGCGGCTCAGATGTTGAGCAAGTGATCTTAGAGCTTGGAAACTATTTGGCGACATGGCGACGAATTTGGCAACTTTGCGGACAAAATAATGCTGGAAACTTCGAGAAATTCAACAATCTATCCAATAGGAACTGATATACCTCTAATTGGCCCAGGAGTTTCTCGGCCCTCTTCCGGGAGCTATAAAAGGTTGTTAGTCTCAAGCTGCAATGAATTGTCAGTTGAATCCCCAGCTGGTCTTGTGGTTAGCGTGCTGGACGCCGAGTGAATGGACCGGAGTTCGAATCTAAACGAAAGTAATTGCAATTTTACTCCTTCTCAGACCGTACTAAGACGACCACGGCAACGTACTGATGACTGGACCTCTTCAAACACCATCATTATCGGTGATAAGCCCCTGCCAGAGCTAGGCGTTACATTAACCTAACTGATGTGGCTGCAATGAGTTCTAGGAGTTGGATTCATTAAACGAGTCGTCGAGATGATAGCGAAGCAAAGGCGGAATAGTCCAAAGTCGTGTGGAACTCAAGCGAATGCTGAACTGAGCTGTGTGCTAAGTTCTAGTGTTTATTGTAAAAGTAGTATCTTGTCGTGTATAGAGTAGCCAGTAGTGTGGTAGGGATTTGGAAGTTAGATACAGCTAAAGCAAGGAGACAATGGGGAATTTCAGTCGCTTGGAGAGACCATAGATCGAAGGTCCAAGGATCCCCTCTCCTGTTGAATCATGGCTTCTTTCTGCTCCGGGGTTGATTACAACTTGTGGACTACTGTTTCCTATAGTGTGAATGTCTGCGTTCTTAGCTGTGTATTTGTCATCTCTGTGTATTCGTTTCTTCTTATGTAATTAACGTTGTCGTGTTTTCTACTGTGGACTCATTGACTGTTTTGACATCATACACCCACTACAAATCAACTCGGGGGTTTTATGGACTTAGTAGTAGTGAAATCTGTAACAATATTTTTAATACTGCTGAGGTTAATTATAATTACCAATCCCGTAAAGTAATCCCATTGAAACTTTCTCGTATAATTTATTACAAATATGTTTAGATATTACGAGTTGTATACAGTTGTTGAGCAATAAATACGAAAAAGCACATTGAAATGCGATCTTAGGCGATTGATCGCTGGAAAGCAGTTAATATAAAAAGACCGAAACCAAACATGCTGTTTGGATATCTTTTTTTCTGACCGATTAGAAATAGATCAACAGTTATACTTTTAAGACTACATACCAAGTTTCATTGATTTAATTCATGGATCTTTTTATTTATTGTATTTTTCATTACTTGTGAAAGTACAAGCTGGACATTTTGACGGATTTGGTTTAAAATTTGACATATATCTACCCTTTAGCACTGTCACCTTCGGTACCGTGCGCTGATCCTGAAGAGGTTGAAAAATAATATTGACACAACCTCTATCAAAAAAAAAAAATTGTAGACCTGTATAAATGAATGTCGTGTGTGCCAGATTTTTAATTTCAAGTGTCTGAAGCAAGAAGTTTTTTATCTTTATAGTGTAGTAAGTATACTCGAGGAACGATTTTGTAACCTTGTTTGTGACTGATTAAAAGCAAAATATAGCGCAAAACTACAAAGTAAACAAACAAAGGGACAAGATCACCACATATTAAATTTTGTTTATCTAATTCATGGGAATTTTGAGTTCTCGTGTTTATATGCATAAGCATGGGCAAATATAAGGCCATACCTTTTTTAAAGAGAATATATTAGAATTGTCAGAAACACAGCATTCAGATTTTGATTACATTTCTCGTTTTAGATTAAAAAAAATTTTTTTTGGAATATCGCTCTATTTGTATGGATAACACAAAAGTATTTTGAGCTACAAAGATGAAATTTAGTGTTTAACCTTAGTTCCAAATATTGGATTGAGATTTATTGCAAGACCTGGTACAAATCTGCACTTTAAATATTAAAATGCGTACCAAGGTTTACCTATCTTAAGTTTTGTAGTTATTTATTAAGGTTCTTATGATTAGTAGCTGTCGTGTTTGCTTGTACTCAGATCGATAGACAACCTTTTTTACTTTACTGAATGTCTACAAATTTAGTATAAAGACCAGTTACTAAATTTCATCTTTCTAACTTAAAGCACTTTCGTTTTCATACAAATAGACAAGTGTAACCTCAAAATATGTTTTTCGAACTGAATAAAAGAGTTGAAGATTAAAATACTTTTCACATATGAGAAATCAAAAATTAATATTATAATCCTTATGTTTTGAGGAATTTGTTTCAACACTTAATATACACTGAAGTGACAAAAGTCATGGGATGACTGTTAATATCGTGTCGGTCCTCCTTTTGCCCGGCGAAGTGCAACAACTCGACGTGTCATGGAGTCCACAAGTCGTTGGAAGTCCTCTGCAGGAATATTGAGCCACGCTGTCTGTATAGACGTCCATAATTGGAAAAGTGTGGATGGTGCATGAGTTTGGGCACGAGCGGACCTTTCGATGATGTCCCATAAATGCTCGATGGGATTCATATCGGGCAATCTAGGTGACCAGATCATGCGTTGGAATTGACCGGAATGTTCTTCAAACCAATCGCGAACAGTTCTGGCCGGTGACATGGTGCATTGTCATCCATAAAAACCCCATCGTTGTGTAGGTACGTGAAGTCCATGAATGGCTGCAAATGATCTGCAAGCAGCTGAACATAACCATTTCCAGTCAATGATCGGTTCAATTGCACCAGAGGACCGAGTCCATGCCATGTAAACACAGCCCACACCATTATGCAGCCATCACCAGCTTGAACAGTGCCTTGCTGACAGTTTGGGTCCATGGCTTCGTGGGGTCTGCGCCACACTCGAACTCTACCATCAGCTCGTAACAACTGAAATCGTGCCTCATCTGACCCCGCCACGGTTTTCCGCTGGTCTAGGGACCAGTCGATATGTTCACGAGCCCAGGAGAGTCGCTGCAGGTGATGTCGTGCTGTCAGTAAAGGGACTCGAGTCGGTCTTCTGTTGTCATAGCCCAAGGAAGACAAATTTCGCCGCACGGTCCTATAGCACACGTCCCTCGTACGTCCCACCTTGATTCCTGCAGTTATTTGACGAAGTGTTGCGTGTCTATTAACATTGACCATTCTACACAGACGTCGGCAGTCTCGGTCGTTAAGTGCAGGGGGTCGCCCACTGCGCTGTCCATGATGGGATGTGATGCCTGAAATTTCTTACTCTCGGCACACTCTTGATACTGTGGATCTCGGAATGTTGAATTCACTAACGATATCCGCAATGGAATGACCCATGCGTCTAGCTCCAACTAACATTCCACGTTCAAAGTCTGTTAATTCTCGTCGTGCCGCCATAAATCACGAAAAACCTGTTCACATGAATAAGTTGAACACAAATGAAAGCTCTGGAAAACGAACTGCGCATTTATACTTTTTCGCTGCGCTACTACTGCCATCTGTATATTTGCATATTGCTATCCAATGACTTTTGTCATTTCAGTGTATATCTATAATTTAAAAGTTAAAAATAGGCACTGAATCTTAACCATCTTGTTATATAGATTTTGTAGTCGTTGTGTTCACCTGCACTTGGGTGAAAAGCAATATTCTTCGCTGATACAAATTTAGCACAAAGGCCAAACATTAAATTTCATCTTTATAGCTAAAAGTACTTTTATGTTATCCATACAAATAGAGAGATATTCAAATCTTTTTTGAACAAAAGTGAGAAATGCTTGTCAAAATCTGAATGCTGTGTTTTTGACATTTATAATATATTTTCTTTACGAGAAATCTAAAATTAAACATAAAATTGATCTAAATTCTTCCTGGAATGATAAGAAACCAATTTCAATCATTTCTTAATCGAACAATCGAGAAATATTGTTTGCCAGAAATAATATTCAAATAGTTTAACGTGCTGCAATTTTTTTACAATGTCTCAATGCCCCAATCGCTGTTAATAGTTCCTTTGCTATAGATTCAAATTAGACAGTAGGCGTGGGAAAAGCACGTCCATGTTCCAGACGCACCTAATTGAAACCGATAAGTTCCGTTAGATTCGTCATTTGGTTCATGAAAGGCGGAAAGTAGATTACCTTGCTTTTAACATCCTCTTTCAAGGAAGAAACTACACTCATCCAGCGGTTTCGAGCGGATGCTCTGTTTCAGTGGAATGAGTTCGTTTTGCTTTATTCTGATTGTGATTGAACTGGCTGAATGCGACTTCCTTTATCATTGACAACCTTTTGTTGGAAAGAGGACAGCAGTTTCTATGCTTGAACAGAAAGGAACATGTATTTCCAACGTGTAATGATAATTAATGTTATCTGGTTGGTAAATTGAAAATCCATTGCTTGAATTGACCGTGTTTTACACTATGTTAATAGTGTTAGTAAAAAAAAACTAACAAAACCGTGACCGTGACAAAACCTAAAGTAGAGCTTTCACAAGCAAATACATGAAAGAACAATGTTTCAAATATTATTGTTCATTTGCAGCCTTTGGTGACCAGCCTGTTCGTCACAGTTAATGATAACTAAAAATATCCAGCATGTAATAATAATGAATGCAATCTGGAAGGTGAATCTAGAATCTTTTGATTGAATTGATCATGTAGAACAACGTGCTTTCAATGCTAAACAGTACTTCAAAAATAATGGAAGTTTGGCAAAGACAGTACAAAAATTTGAGAAATGGCCAACTACATCGTAGGATTCAGCCATTGTATTTCTTTCTTTTTATAAGGGTCATTTGAAAACAAAGACCTATGCTAACAAACCCATAAACGCGAGTGCACTAAAGCATCAATAAAATTCAGTCACATTTTTCCGAAATAATCAAGAAAAATATAGACAAGGGAGAGCGTATGACCAATAAAGAAATAGATCATAGTATAAGAAGCTATTTAGCCGCTGTATTATTCCATACATAACTCTATCCTGTGTACTTTACAATTCAATAAAAATGTAACAATTTATAGGAAAAAAGTTTTATATTCAATTTAAATATTGCATTAACATATTGTTCTACCGTGTAATGCTCCCTTTTTACCAACCCTAAGCTATAAAGTATCAAATTATTTTTTAATAGGGTTACACAATTTTTACTGCACGAATCATTGGAAATTTAAATCTCGCGTTGATTTTGGGACGCTCTTCATTAAGAGTTTTGGGTTTTCTTTTGCATCGATGCAGACTTCCCTATTTACCAAAAGCTTAAAGATAATATTTTCTCCCAGTAAGCATTTCAATGTTCTTTAATGCAATACACCAATGAATAACTTTATTGTGAGATTTCGCGTTCATAGAGGATCAGCAGCAAATTGCTTCTTAGAAGTCTAATGTCGGTATTCTCTTCGTCACCATGTCATAACTTTTCTGTCTGTTTAAAAGACCCGAGACTTAATGGAAAAGTCTGCGGAAAGATCGGGGTGAATGCCTCTCAGCTTTCAAGCAAGAGTTGAGAGGAGAGGGGGGGGGCTCTGAATCTGCAAGATGTCATGAATCTTTCCTCTACTGCTTATCCCCCTTTGTGTCGTAGTGATGGATTTCGCAGATAAATAAAATTTCTCCCTGAATTGGCGTCAGCGGTAAAATGAACATCATGGAAAATCACGGGCGGGTGCTTTTTTGTAGATAGAATATCGAACACGTCGAGGGAATTTGTATCAAATCTTCGCAACTTGAAAGAGAACGGTGTAGCTATCCAGAATACAGAGTTTAGAACAGAATGTTTCTAACATTAGTTGCTTATATAGCGTTACCTGTAAATTAAGAAATATCCTTTTCAGAAATAACATGATTTTGGGGATGGGATTCATGTTTATTAAAAGTACATCTCATCTGTTTTCAGATAATTTTTCTATTGCTTTCATTGCTTGAGGGTAATTAATAAAAATATATATTTGCGGATTTCAATTCTTAATGTAGTTAACGGGATTTCTGTTGTCAATGTCCTATACATATTACTATCATAGTTTTACTACAAGAAGACAAACAAAAGTGTTTATGAAGAACTCTTATTTCTATTGAATGATTTTCAATATATTTATAGGTTTAAATTTCTTTAATCGAAAAATGAGAATTAATTAGAATGTTCATAATAAATTGTATATTATGAATATACAATTTATTACATTGCCCCATAGATGAGGGGAATGTAGAATGAAAATGAACGCACTCAAGATTTTATTCATCTCTAACTGATCGGGAAGCTATTTATATACATTTAAGGAACATTCCAGAATTTGAAGGCTCGCAGAAAATTAAATTTACATAATTAATTAACATTTGCATAATTGACCTAAAGCAAATTGAAACAAAATTTTTTTGGTTTTGCAACTTGCCTCGCTTGCTTTCGACCCCCCCCCCCCTCTCTATCCCCCTTCCACCCCTCCATGGCTTAGTCGACAAAGCAATATCCCTTTCACGAGTCCATTGCTTTGTCGACTAAGCCATGGTGTGCTTGGTTGAAAGGAACATTTTTCGCAGCAATATTTTGTCTGTCAACGGATTCTAAAACCCTCTGCGTTTTTTGTCCATACGTTGTGTTATATCAGTAATCACCACGTAACTGTCCCGGCCGTAATCAAAAAGATAGGAGAATGGTTTTAAAGATAGGAGAAAGTAAAGAGTAGGAGAACAGTTGAGAGGAGGTAGAAGCCATGAGTATTAAGGAATCTCGACACAGAGTGATGAGCATATTTTTTTGTAGGAGTTCAGAGAAGAATCTGAGTCATTATTAATGACTCAAATTCTCCTCAGTATAATCCACAATTGTAAATAATAAATTCCATATTCAGTCATATGTATAAACCATCAATAATAAACTCACGAAAGAAAATGTGATAATATTCTTGTCTGGAGAACACAATTATTATATGCTGGTATGTGTTTAATTCGACAAAATAGAAGGGAGAAGAAAGAAGAAAGGATTTATTTACATCTAACAATGAATGAACTTCTTAGTGAGATGGATAAATTGAAAAGTGATGGTCTCAATGTACTCAAACGAACAGTATCGAATGAATCAATGATAATATAACTTAATTTGTTGATATGATTGTAGTTTAACTAGGCTAATGTTTCGTTTATAAACAATTCTAGAACAATTTTTGAACGTACCACGTATTTATGAGCACCGGCCAGATGAAGAGGCCGGAAATGGTAAAAGCAACACCTCTCCAAAATCCAGCCTGCGCCAAACTATTTGGTTCCTATATATTTAGCGTAACCAGTATCTTTTCCTCAATTGTTCGGTAGAAAAGCCTTTAGGTCCCGGAAACGAGACTTTATCACCAGGCTACTGCGGTTTCTATGCCTAACATCAGAAATTTAACTAAACAATATATCAAAAAATAGCTATGCATGAAAAATAATTTTTTGTAAATGATACTTTTTTCTGAATTCTTGTTGCCTGGCTTAGGATCTACAATCAACATTTTAGCAAGACAACAATCCCTGACCTAGACTGCCCAAGAAATCTCTCCTCTACAACAGCTCAGCTACGCACTGGACATTTCAAGGGCATGAAGATATCACCAACTTGGTATTAAATCCTATCCCAACTGCAAGCATTCTCCCAACTGACTCCAGAACATGTTTTTAACTGTCCAGCCATTATCCGCTCCCTCTTCTTCCTTGGAGCACCACCAGTTGAGATCCCCCATGGCCATCGAACTCCAGAACCGGCAGATGTCACGAAGACTTTTGGTGGAATATAGACTTTATTTGCACTTTGTAGACACGGCAACAACAACAACATTATGAATTCTTACAAATAAAAGGGTAAAATTATTCGTAGAAAAATGTAATTTAAACAATTTGCAAAACTTAATTTGAATAAAGATTATTGAAGAAAGTGGTGCCCAGATTTTAAAAAAATTCAAAGTCTTTAGATTCCCTGAAAATATGAATTTAAATGTATTGGTTAGGAATTCGGTAAGGTAAACACTAAGGTAAACACTTTTCGAATAATATGAAAAGTTAGAATTCTTTGATCAAATGATAGCTAAATAATAAAATGCTTTCAATGTGATTTACATGCAAATCTTGAAAAGATTTTCTAATGGTCTATAAATCTAAAAGAAAAACAAATGTTTATTTTTCTGCCGAAATATGATTTTTATATTTATTATACCAGGTCACGCTTTCAGAAAACAATGGAGGAAAAATTGGGATGCTAACATTATTTGAAAATGTTTTTCAAATGATTTCACTACATTGTTGTTGAGTGACTACGTTGAAAAGCCGAATTTTGTTGAAAATATCGAGCATACTTTTTATTCATTGTTATAATTTCCTAGATGGAAATTATAACAATGTTAACAATTATAACAAGTTTTAGCGAATTGGTTTTTATGTTTATTTTGATAAAATTACATTTACTTTTATTTGTATAGTCTATATTTTAATGGCTTTTTACATCCTTAAATGAGATATCCTCAAATTTTAAATTCTATTAAAATCTTCTAATAAAAATCTTAATAAATTAAAATCTAATATATTTTTCCTGTCATGTTTGGTATAAAAATTTTTAAATACATTATGAATCTATCTTTGGATACTCTCCGATTCTACTTTTGAAGTGTAGAATAAACAATTTATTAATCAAAAAATGCCTAGATTTTTAATGATTATTATTGAAAAAATGAAGCTTTGAAATTATATCAGCCGAATACAAATATTTTCGGACAGGATAGAAATCTTCTTTGATTTGAAAACTAGATAATATACTTCTTAATTTATCTTTAGAATTTTAGAGAAATTTTTAGATAAACTAAAAAAATGATTTTGCTTTAAAGCCCTTTTTAGCACAATTTATTCTAAATTTTTAAAACTTTTTTCTGCTTGAATTGATATACTTTTGTTTTATAGAGATTTCTTCATTGAATTATATGTAAAATTTTAATAATATAATATATAACATATTTCAGTAACTACCCTCAGAATATTTGTGCTTAACAGTTCATTATTAATGAAATCGCTTGTGCAATAAAAAAAATTTGAAATGCATTCAGTATTTTTCCTAATGATATTCAAATACAATTTCTAAATTTCTTCTTACAGTGATATTTAACTTAATTAAATACTGGAAATTAAAAAGCCACACATATTGCAGCAGACATTAATTTCTAGATTTATTTCTTTATAATAAAAGAAAATTAAGTTATCAAATATTTTTATTTAATTTAAATTTTTCCATAATATCTGAATATGAAATTTTGAAATCTATTTTCTCACATTCCTAAGGTGTTAGAGTTTTGAAATTTTACATATTTGCATATTATTGTTGCCAACATAATATTTATAAATTTTAAGTATATAGTAAGATTTTAAATCCACATCATACTGAAAATCCACATCATACTGAATTTTATTATCTTGTGTGTTCCAGTTGACAATACACTGTTTTAATATTTCTAGAATATTTCTATCAGTTAATCGATTTAATTAACTATATTTTTATTCCCTATCAATTGCACCATTTCCTACGGAGTTACACGGAAATAATTGATTTGAAGGTTTCATAATAAATAGATAGTAATAAATTACAATATGTTATGGTGAAAAAACATAATTTTTAAAATTAATCTTTTAAGTCTAGTGCAACTGCTAAAACCCAATGTCAAGTGTGTATTAGAAACTGATTGAGTAAGCTCACGGGTGTAAATGAGAATTTTGTTTTAATTTACATTTGAAATGCAAGCTGTGGTAACGTGTGTAAAAATATAAATGAGTAGAGAAAAGTTACAAAATTGGAGCTGATTGTAAAATTACTTATGATTTTATATTTGTAAATATAAGAAAATATTAAAATAAAAAAAACATATGTAAATACTTTCATAAATTAATGTTACACGGATAATGTATGGTGCTAATAAATTTACTAATGAGGGTTATTTCAAAACATTCACCTAATAAATTTCAAAAAACAATTATTTTAAATCGACGAAAATTGAATTAATTTGCTTTTTTTACTAATTTCAGTATTTTTTTGTGTGTGTTTCGTGACAATGAAAAAAAGGAATTTTGTATGTAATCTTAAAAACTTGAGAATTAATAATGATTGCCTCAATGTCTCAGTAAAAAAAAAATCAAACGCCTACCTTGATGATTAATTTAATATAAAAAAACAATAACTCTCCGATAAAGTAGCTAAGTAATTAAGGCTAATTAATTATATTACTCCTTTATTGCAATAGCTAGTCTTTTTTTTACTTATTGGATTAGTGTTTCGAAAATTAACAGTCGATTATAAAAACATTTTTCATCAGCTTTTATTCGTGAGAGGAATATATTTTATGAATAAACTGTTGTTGAAAAAACTGCCTTTGATATTAATGCATTTTTTACGAAATTACTTTCATAATAATTGTATTAAATCCAAAAAATATTGTTATTTTTAACATCTTTAAGAATGTTTATAAGTGTTATTATAGATGTACAACATCAAGCTTTTTATTATCTTTCATAATTAAGTTTAATTTTTTTACATCATTCTTTTTGAATAAAATAATTACACTGATTTGAATTAAATTAATTCTACAATAAAAAGAAAATGTCTTTCCTAATTTCATCATTACAAAGTAAACTATTTGACTTCAAAAAAAAGTATCTCATTACATCTCTTTAAGGATTTCGTCACAAATGTTGGCTATGTTCCAATATGAATTTTTTTTACAAACAAAAGATAAACCAATCACAATAGATTTAAACTTTGCGAATAACATTCAATAACTCATAATTATACAAAAGGATTAATCATATCATTACAGAGAGAAGTTAGCATGACTGGCACAACCAAAATTGCAAACAATTCAACATTTTTACTAGAAATATATTAAACTTCGTATCTCAAACAATACTGAAAGGACCGAGGCACTCTTTCAACAAAATTACAGTCACCGCTCATAATCTTTAAATATCGTCTATAAATATCATTAAATATCGTCTACAAATATCCTTAAATATCGTCTATATTAATCTTTAAATATCGTTCTCTCCCTTCATTACGCAGAATTAATCCATATGAATAAAAATGAATGTGCATGTCGCTCATACGCTGCAGAACCACTCATACGATTGCAATAAAACTTTCAATACTTAATACTTGCAGTTAGGGGATGGTTATAGGCATAGTTAAATTATCTAATACATAAAAAATATTTTTGGACCTATTTACCGTATCAATTAACCTTGGAGTAACCACCAAATAACTCGCCAAGGAGACAAAACACATTCAATAAAGATGCTAAATTCAAGTTAGACGTTAATATTTCACGCAATAAAGCAATATAAGTCAATAAGTAAACGCAATATAAGTCTTTTTTTTGAGGTAATTATTTTATTTGAGAGTGTGCGATAAAGTTTTAGTGCAATCAATCCTATAGGTTTGAAATTTTAACCAAGCATTTAATAAAATTTTAGCTTTTTTGCAGTAACTTAGGAAAATAATATAGTACAGATAATTTTCGGCCATCTTAGTTTTCAAAACATTATATTTTGAACTACATTAAAGATTTAAATCTCATGGTGTAAATATATTTTTTATGTTTAATCAATTTTAAAACAAGATGTTATAATCACATTTTTTAATCCTTAAACTTGAGAATTCTGAACGAATATTAAGCAAATCACGAGATACAAAAAATAGTTTCTTTCATTACCAAATAGGTTTGAAATTTTAATTAAACATTTAATAAAATTTTAGCGGTTTTTTTTTTGTGCAGAATTCTGATTGAACTTTAAACGAATCACCATACACAATTGTTTCTTTCTGAACTACCCTTCTGAAAGGACACCAAGCTTTACAATTCTAAAATAACACACAAATCTAATATATAAAAATGAATATTTGTTTGTAGAAAATAATAATAAAAACAGAATAAATACTATTTATGCCTCTCCTGTACATATCCTTCAATTTCAATGAATGTATTCATTGCCGACAAGAAAATAAATATCATTCTTAATTAAGCAAGATAACTATATAAAATTCAAACGATATTTCCTAATAACATTTCTTCTGAGGCAGCAACGCACCGTGTTACAGCTAGCTGAATATAAAACCATGTTCTGTAAATAAGCTCATCCAGAATGGCTTACTTGACAAAAAAAATAAGCTGAGAACTTTCCAAAGACGCCGACCAAGCGTGTACTAAATAGCCAAGAATTAAGCGGATTTCTTTTTTTATATAAAAACCTCCTTAAAAAATTGGATGTCATTGTAGTGTTTTGATGAGGTAAGGAAATTTTATTTTCTTTGAAAAAGAGACTCGGTTGTTTCAAGATTCTGAGACGCCTTCACTTAAATATATTGTGAGAGAGTTAAATCGCGCTATGAAAAAAAAATGGTCACTATACAATATTAATTAAGAAATTTCATAAATTTAACGGATGTTTATCAGAAAGTCTTTTTGAAACTGTTATGTATTATATTTAAAGGAGATCTTAAGAAATTCTAAACGTTTTATTTCACTAACAAAAAAGATAAATGTGTATCGCTACTATACAATCTAGACTGCTATCACTTATTTGTTTTATTTTATTAAATTTTGTTTCATCTTTGATAATTTTTTCATAAAATATTACATCATTGAAATAACAGCAATATATTGCATCATTGAAATAAAAACAACAAAATTTTTAATGTAGCTTCTAATATTCGATTGAAAAAGAGACTAATATTGAAATTTTGAAGGAAATACGTCAAAGGTGATTACAGAGAAAATTGGAGCATAAATTTTCTTTTTGGATCCTCAAATTTTCTGAATCACTTGTGTTTCGTATAAAAATAAAACATACAAGTAACAGTTGAGGAACATTGCCAGCTATCAAATTTCCTGCGTTTTTGAAACATCTGTTTGTTGTGGTGCGTTTTTAAAAAAAGTTCTCCATAAAATAACAAGTTTTTAAAATCACATAATCTTTCCTGGCGTTTTGATAGTAAATGCAAATCCTTTCACACATCACACTAACCCTTTAAATTAATAACAGGGATAAAAGACAATATAAATGACTGTCTAAGGATTTAAGTCTTCTAAATTGTGAGTGTGGAGTATGAAGAATCACACAAACATGATAACATAAAGACATAATAAAAAATAAGACTCGCAGACAAAATTTGCTTTAATAAGAAATTATGCTCTTAGTCGAAATGTTTGTAATTTTGATGCATCTGTTTATTGTAGTACAAATTTATTAAAAAAATAAATACAGATTCTTTATAAAGGAGCACGCTTTGCAAATAAAAGCAATATAATTAAAAGACTAAATGCGTAAACTAGTACTTGAAAACTATAACATCAATATTTATTCATTTATAGATATGGTCATGTTTAATTGAAAACATTCCTCCACAAATAAAATATACTCGCAAACCCAGACGTTTAAATAACATCCACTAGTCAACTTACAATTATATTCATATACATATCAACGAAGAGAGATCTATCAAATAAAGTTTAACGTCCCTCGGCTTGCAAAGTTAACTCATTGAAATTAATTAACTAAGTATCAAAAGTGTTGACCGAGTTGCATGGGAAAAAAGGTCAAGTGACTGAAGTAAATTCTGATACTGACGATAGTGAACGACCTCCGATGATATTTTGAAGACCATGGCAAATCACCAGACACTTCTATTATTAAATCCCGCCATCGAATCAATACTTTTCTGCAGAGATAAACGAGAATGCAGTCTCATTTCTTGGGACTCACGAAATTTCTCAGAATACTCGGGTGTGGTTCAGAAGAAGATAAAACGATTGTATCGAAATAGTCAGAAGCAGTGTTACAAACCAGAAATGAAGAGTTTTTGTCTGAGAATATTTATTTATCAATTAGGGATTAATTAGTAAGAACACAAATTGTACAAATTATAGATTAGATTCAACACTCACATTTATTTAAATTTCCATATCAAGCTTTCAATATTAATATGGATCACATTCCTACCTTTCATAGTACATACGGTTGAATTTAGAAGATCCAAGACAAATGCTCTGGCCTATAGAGCATCAACACCAGTATATTAATAAATGATGCATTTTATATTCAATTGTGAATCCTTAATTGTCATAATTTTTCTTTTGCTGCCAAGAATTTTGTTGCTTATTCTATAATAAAGAAACATGCAGTGGAACTAATGATGATTTTTACCTTTCTTGATTACTCAGTGTTGAGAAAGTGCTGTCGCAAAATCCGAACCCGAAATTTTGATGAATCTCTAACTTCGAGAAAGGCATTTTTGGAAAATGTCACTGACAATCTACAGACTGTACTACTATTACAGATTTTACAATTATTTTTCGTCTATCTTTCGGTGAAAATAATACCTAAACAAAACTTTGAATCTGGCGAATGAAATTTGATTTAAGCTTTGTAATGGAAACTTAATAAGCCAGATAACATAACGACTGTACAGGATCGATCACTTTTGTCAAGTGGTCATGTTACTCAGTTACGGACCTTAACTTTGTGAGTTCGGTCCTCGCTATAACCAACAGTTACATTGGTGACTCATATGCGATCACTACATCGGTAACCCAGACGTAATCACTACAGTATCTATACAAGTTTAAGCAAAATCCTTTTTTTACAAATATAAGTTGATATAATTACAAAACGAAACGATCTAGAGGAATAAAATTCTGTACATGGATTTAACATCTGTAGTATAAGCACCTATCAAATTTTGGACCTAATTCTACAAGGGATTAACGACTGTCAGCTTGTATTTTCAGAAATATGTAAACTCTACATCAATGACTGTAGTACATCAAATTTTCATGTATAATTTTGTGAATACGTGGTTTTATTTCCATTTTGTTTCAATCGGTTAAAAATAAAGCCTTTATAGAAGTTTGATAAATCAGGTGCTTTTCCAATTCTTATTTAATAGCGCTGGGTTTGAAAAGATAATGCACAGTGGCTTTATATACTCCAACATCAGCCACACAAATGTCTTTGTTTTGTTCTTTGACAAGTTCATTTTTATAGATGGATAATCCACACTTTAGAAAATGGCTCAAAAACGATTATAGAAACTTCTGATACTGGACATTGTTTTAGATATCTGACACCGCTTTCAAAATTAAGAAAAATCATTTTATACTAATCATTTGACTGGCAGAATTTTCCTAATAAGGAAATTGAGAAAAAGATTAAAAGAGCATTGCGAAATTTTGACACTTAAAAGTACTGAATGACGTCAAGTGGCATTTTCAATATAAATGAAAATCAAAAAGTATTTCTTCTTTTAAGGTTCTTCAACAAATTTCTCAGTATTATCTTAGCAATAAAAAAAGATCAAAGTGATGTAGGAGAATTCTTATATGAAAAACACAAACGAACTCCAATGGAAGTTTCAAGGTAAAAGAAAATCAACCTAAGTAATTAACCTAACTTCCTATCAACCTAACTTCCCTTATTAGGTTTCGTCAGAGCAGATAGCCGAGCCCTTTTAATGAACAACAACAAAAAAAAATCAAAATGCCAATAACAGCTAACTTTAAGGTGTACCCAGGTAGCACAGTCTATTACACTATACTGTACAATATTGTGCGATATTATATGATATTGAACAATGTTAAACAATATTGCAAATATTGATCAATGTCATACAATATTGTGCAATATTTCTGCGCAACTAGGATAACCACTGAACTGACTACTGTAACCAAACACTAAGTGTGAATAAGTGGGAGCATGCAAGCGTCAATTAAAAAAACATTTATATTTCTTTTAAGAGAAAATCACAAACAAAGTAATTTTATACATAAACAAGTATGACAAATCAGAAAGAAACGCTTAATGCAAAAATTACGAAGTTGTTTCCCTTTGAAAGGTTTCTACAAATCAATCAGCAACAAACAAAGATTACAATTAAACATCGTGCGAAATAAATCTTATTTAATAAACTATCGCCCTGTTTCTAAATCTCTAATTCTAGATTCCAGATCAACCAATTTTTTTTTCTAAATTTGTTTTCCTCCAATTTCCAGAATTTAGGAAATAAATTCTTTTCTCTATCCAGTTGAATTACAAGAAGAAATTCCTCTAGAGAATTTTCCAGAGCATTTCTTGATACGATTCACTTTCAGTAAAATTCTTCGATTAACCTTCTATAGTAACGCAAGCAGAAGTGTGGTCTGAATTCAACTTTTTCTTCCCAAAGCTTGAAGGTATCTCAGGTACGAGAGATTGGAGAAATGGGATGTCTGGGTGAATTAGTCACATGTTGGCAAGTTGCATAAAATTGTTTTTCGTTTTGTTGGGGAGATGCAAATAAAGATTGCTAGTCTCTCCGAGGAATTCTAGAATCATTCTAGAGTCCCTGAGAATTTGATTCCAGTCATGTAACGGAAATGACATCTGTCTTAATTTAAAATGTTCTTCTTTGCTGGTTTGACTTTGGATGTACGTATATTTTGAGGAAAAATGGAATTACTTTATTTAATTTTCTACCTTTAAAATTTCTATTAACTTTTGCTGAATTTGGAATTAGTTAGAAACCTGTGACTAATTTAACTTATTTTCATTGCATTGAAAGAAATTTTTTAAAAAGTGCTGAATACATTTAAATGTAGTTTGGTACATAAAGATGAAAAGAATTAATTCAAGTTTATTTTGTGATTTTTTCCCTTGGCATTAAAATATCTGCAATGAATTGACTATACCTGACTAAAAGTTTTAATATGTGATTTTTTACAATGATTATTTTAGGATCCTATTTTAAGGAGTAAAAAACGTTTAAATAAGGAAAAAAATGAGCAATTTACGGTTATTTCAAAATTTTGTATTTTGGAAAATGGCAAATATTTTATGAACCTGTCTATATGCAATCAAATTTTAAATTTCCGAACGATTTGTTTCGCTTACTGAAATCTAAATCACATATTCCAAATCTTCTTTTCAATTTCTGTATCAAGTCTTATTTGAAAAAATAAACATTTACCATAGTTGTCTTCAATTTCTTATGTAAAAACATCTACACCATTCATCTACACTATGTATTTTATATTATAAATGCATAAATGCCTTCAGTGTTTTACACTTCAAATCGAATACATACATGTCTACAAGAAACAAGAATCCGAAACAATCTTGCATCTTATATCAGAGTATTATTTCAATTCGAATAATTTTAGTGTTGTAGTACAAAACATGATTAAACAATAATGTAAACCTAAATACCTAAACCCAACACCTTCATATTTAAAGTCCATTTATTCTCGTCTAACCTTATCCTATCTAATCCTCCTTTCCCAAATCAGCCTCCTCTGTGCAACTGGTAGAAAGAAATTATAAGCTATCACTAGTAGAATAAAAAAGCAAAATTCCTTTCGAGAATTTCCCAAAACTTTTCTGGATGATTCTCTTTCCCCAAAAGTTCTTCGATTAAGTTTTTCAACTTCTTTTCTTAATAACTAAACTAATTGAATTCGAATTTTACTTCTAAAAGCCAAGAAAATATCTCAGGTGTGAAATAAGATACCAGGAAGAATCAGGTGAATTATGGTGAGTTGCTCAAAATGTGTTTCTGCAGAAATGCTAATAACAATTCTGGTATTCTTCGAAGAATTTTTTTTGACTCATCTAGGTGGTAATATTAAATTAAATTTAAATTGTTATTTTCGCTGTTGTGACAACACTAATTGCGTGCCGGCGTGTGTTTGTGTTTTTTTAAGATTTAATTTGCACTATTTTATATTTCCAGAATTCTATGAACTGTTGAAGAAGTTATTATATGTTAAGTTAGAAATCTGCACAAAGCGCTAACGTTTTCTTGTAGAAAGCATTTAAAAATTGAAATTATGAATATATTACGGCTTTATTTCGTGATTTGATAGTATCTCTATATATAATGTAAAATATAGAATGTAATATTTTGAAATAGATTCAAAATTATATCAAACATTTCAAAGAACTTCAATAAGAATCCATTTGAAATGTATACTATGTTGCACTTACATGGTATTTATTTGAGAATCTTATAGAAACTTCAGTAATAATTAGAAGCTCGGCTTCGAATTCCGAAATTTGATACTTCTTAATCTTAATTTGATTTAAATATTAATAATATGATATTCAATATATAAAAAATAGGAATCTTCGATGATTCGCAAAATTTAGTTTTTCTCATATCATATATTATATATATATAATTAGTAATAAATACCAAAGGAATAAAAGTGAATAAAATTAAATCCAAAATCCAGCCTGAAGACTTTCTCAAGGTTCTCCCACCAGGCACAGATTCGAATCAAGATATTTTTCTGAGTGAAGTCTGACTTTTAGTCCAACAATATTGACCCATCATGACTCGAAATCTCCTGAAATTAAGGCCTGATACACAATTTTTTTAGAAAAGTGAAAAAATAAATTTAAAAAAGAATATAACCTCCAATTCAAGCGAAAAATACGATAACATAATATAAACTATAAAGAACTCTTCCAACCAATTATTAAAACAAAAAGGAAAGAACATACAGTAGCAAACAAAGAATTTCTTCAAAAATTGTCCCATTATTTTCTTTCGTACTTCTGGATTTCTTGGTTATTTTTCCAGTTTGATTCAAAATTAGGATTTAATTTTATTATTTAAATCATAAATTTACAAAATCGGACATATAAATAAGAATTATTAATGATTGCGTTTGAATTTTGATATTCGAATCATGCACTAAAATTTAATACAAAAAACATTCTCACTCAGAAGGAAATCAAATCTTTTCACCTTTAATTAAAGCTCAGACTATTTTTACGAAAGTAGAAACAGCAGAATGTCAACTTCTGACGTTTCTTCAAGCTTCACATCTTCGTTTCCTGAAAAAGTCAACGCTCTATTCAGAGAAGGACGAAATGAGAAAGAACATTCAGAAAATTGAATGTGAACTTCTTTTTCATGTCATTGAAATTGACATTTTTCCATTCTCTTTGTCCTTCAGATATTCTTTTGCAAATTGGAATCTTTTTATTCCAGCGATTTCAACTCAATACCTTTGCTTTACAGTTTATCGTTTTTAACAACTAGCAACGCATAATTTCCTGACTTTCAAAGTCAGTTTGCGCCGACTTAAAGAAAACTATAAAAACGTTAGGAATTCATTTAGGTCTTATTTTTCCAAGATTTAATTCTGTTAATGTGAAAGTTTTCTTTGAATATAAGTACATATTGAGTGTTTTAATAAAATATAAAGAAAAAATATTTTGACAGTTCTGCCCTAAGCAATTATTTATCCGAAAAACTACGAAATGCTATTTGATAGACAATTTTATTACAAAAGGAAAACTTTTATTTTAAACAGTGCCTCAATTTCCAAGCGTTATTTGTTAATCACATCTAAAGAAATATATTTTCACAAAAAGATATAATTTTAAGTTAAATACTATTTCTTAACTTTTGATATTGATTTAATGGAGATTTTTATCAGTTAATTAAAAAAGATAATTAATTTTCTTCCTTAAACCTTTCTAGTTTAAATAATACCAAAATTAAGAAATGTTGTTTTTAAGGCAATTATTCTAAGAATATTATCAACTTTCCCAAACAAGTTAAGTTCATTCTAATATTATTTTTATTAACAACCTCTTTTGAATCAATGTGAGAGGTATTTTGAGATACATCTTTCCAAACTGAACCCTGATCAGATTTCCAGTTCGTATCCCTTCTCCATATTGCCTCTGTTGAGATATGGTTAAATTTGTTTCGGTGTTACAGAAATTGTAGTATCGATACAAAATGAATATTTGTCCAGTGTATCTTACATACATCTTATATACGATTCATCTTTTTACAAACCTGTAATTTTGATTCTCTACACGGATAGTGTATTTGTAATAAAGATCGTTTTGCGATCAGCCCTGTAGGTACTAATCCGGTGTCGCATTAGTTATCCCAGAGCTTGGCGTCCATTTGATGACTTGGCGAAGAATTTAGCTACTTTAGCGACAAAATGGATAATTCTTGAAAAAGTATTTCATCGGTTCATCTAATAAGAATTGAAAGGCGCTAAATTCGTCTTAGAAAATTATAATTCCGCCTCACGGAAGCTATATTAGGTCTGCACTCTCCAACTGCAAGGAATCGTGGTGAACTGTAGACGGAATCACCGACAAGTAACGAATCTTCGAAAGGATACTGAAATAACGGCAGAGTGCCCGATTTCTGTGAAGATATTGCTGAACTGTCTACTATGGAGGCAGCATCTTGTCATGTGTTGAGGCCAGTTGTGTGAAGTAGTAAGTTAGCAGCTAAAGCGAGAAGAGACAGGAGTATCTCAGCCATCTGGAGAGACCATAGAATGAAGCTACGAGGATGCCCTCTTCTGCTGAATTCTGTCTGACCACTTCGTGTGTTGAAGTAGATTACTACTTTTGGACTACAGTTGCTGTTGGGCGCTGCTGAGTGTTCATCTCGATTGTAAATATTTGTCATCTTTATGCTGTCCTGTCTTCATGTAAATAAACGTCGTTGTCATTTTCTACTGAAGCCTGCTGATTGTTCGTTTTATTAGTGGGTTCTTATACCATAAACCCTATGATCCGTAATGGTATCAACTGTTGATTTCCAATAGTATCGGTACAGGTTTAGCGAGGTACGGGAAGCTGAACTCACAAAATACATGTTTTCATTTAAATTGGAAAAGATTACTTCATCGAATGAGTCAATTAAAATAATATCAAATACTAGCCAATACCAATATTTGATATAGCAAAAAACGATGCTCAACTTAATTTCTGCACAGTTTGAAAGCTTTCATGGAGAGTTCCAGCGGAAGTGGTGGCCCTTCCATCTGGTCATTGACGTTTATTTAAAGTAGCTGACTAAAGAACTGTTTAATATCTAACCATGAGAACCATGGTTTTTTTAATTTGAACACTAATCAAAGTAAACTAATTCTCTTACTCTAATCTTCAGTGCTACATCATAGGAGAACCTTTAAATCTCTGCCATTGAAAATTATTGTCGGATTTTAATCTACTCTAATACATGTTTATTGTTATGGATTTCCCCATCGGATTCGTTTAGTGTAGTGGTTTTATGGTGGGATCTCAATCCGCAGGTAACGGTAGAAAAAAAATTCGACGTTTATTTACATGAAGGCAGGATATTACAAAGACGACAAATATTTACAGCCGAGATTAATGCACAGGACAGCCCGCAGCAGCAGTCAGTAACCTACAAATAGAAATCTATTAGTAAAAACGTCCCCAGCACACAAAGCGGTCAGACAGGATTCAACAGTAGGAGAGGGTATTCTCGGAGCTTCGTTCCACAGTCTCTCTAGACGGCTGAAATACTGCTCTGTCTCTTCTTGCTTTAGCCCCGACTCACTGCTTCACACAACTGGCTGCTACACATGACAACATAAAGGCACACAGCAGTTCAACATTCCGCCATTGCTTCTTTATCCTCTCGAAGATCTGCTTCTTGTTGGCAACTCCTGACTACAATTCCCCATGTCTAATTCATGACTACTAGCAGCTTGAGAGTGCCGGCCTTTTATAGTTCCCAGGAGGCGAGACTAGAAGCTACTAGACCAATCAGGCATATATCGGTTCAGCTCCGACAGTAAGCTACAGGACTAATAGACGAATCAGCAGAATCCTCAATATTTCCAACATTATCTATTTTGTCACCAAACTCGCCGAATTTACTGTCAAGTTCTTGGATTACTAGTTCTGGGATCAAGAGAATCCGACAGCATCCAAAACAGATTAATGTAATCAATCCTTATTATGACACGATCCATGCTGGGAAGCAAAATTATGTGTTCGTAACACTATTCTAAAAAAGGATAAATCTGTGTACCGAATCTTATTTATCCATCCCTTTCCGTTTTGGAGCCTTCATCTTAATTCATTTTCAAGTAAGCAGGCATACAGATTTCCTCGGAATGGTGTGCCCTCAAAATTTCATAGAAATCTACAAAATTTTATATAGACTCTACACCAAATCTTTGAATTCTAGTGTTCACAGACAGATAGATATAATGACAAAAATGTTTTTTTGGTGTTACAATGTTCTTCAATATTCTTCGAAATTAGAGTTTCATTGCTTTTGACGATTATTATATATTACTTAATTGTATAGTTAATATTCAAAAAAGCAAAAATAAATTCCTATGACTGATAATTTGGCTAGTTAACGGTACCAAAAGAACCCCAAGATTCCAACAAAATTGAAAAAGGAAATTTTATTCAGTATTAGAAAGCAAAACCCAAGTTGTTTCAGTCGAAGAATTAAAGAGCAATGCCAATTATATTTCCATAAAAAATATGCAACAATCTTGTACCAATTAATAAGGACATTTCTAAAACATTTCATGGATAATTAAGGATTCCTAAATTGATTCCTAAATATCATTTTTTTCTTTTTAAAATTGCACCAAATGTTTTTTTTAACAGCACAAAAACGAACTTCGTGTAATTATCTTTAATCCGTCAAATAACAATTTGAAGATCTTTTTTATGATGAAAAATAAATACTGGTGGATGAAAAGTTTTCTGGGTAACAGAAACAAATAAAACACCAGACTTCCAATGATTCCCTTCATTGGGAAATGTAAAATTTCATTCACTAATGGCCATTCCTAAAATTTTTTATGGATAATTAAAGATTATTAAACTGTTAATAATTTACTGAAAATTTTCAAAATGCTTTCTAAATAAAAGTTTTTTTTTTTTATTAAAATACCCTTAAATGTACTTTTTGGTTAACAGCACAGTAACGAATTTGGTATAATTTCTAATTCTAATGCCAAATAACAGTTTGAAGTTTTTTTTCACATAAATAAATACTGATGAAGAAAAACTTATTGGGTAACAAACCAAAACCAACGTTCCTACAATAACTCATAAACAGAAAATTTCATTCACTAAATATGGGCATTTCTATAAGAATTCATGGATAATTAAAGATTGTTATTTCCAATTTTCTCAGAATGTTTAAAACGCTTATTAAGCATAATTATCATTTTGTCCTTTAAAATTATCTTTGAATGTCCTTTTTTTACGCTACAGAAACGAACTTGGTATAATAATCTTTAATACGACAAGTAACAACTTGAAGGTATTTTTTTCTAAAAAACAAATGCTGTTAAATGAAAAGTTGGGTGATTAACAGAACCAAACAAAATCAGCATTCCGATGCACCTGGGAAACAGAAAATTTCATTCAGAAATAAAAATCACACATCACTTTATTGCAGTCAAAATGATTAAAGCCCAATAATAATCTCAATGTCTGTGCATTTCTAGAAGAATTCATGATAGTTAAGGTTTGCTTACTTGTTTCCAATTTACTCAGAATGCTCAAAAACGTTTACTAAACAAAATAATAATTTTTCCATTTTAAATGCTCTTTCTTGTATACCAGTGAAGCGAATTTAGTATATTGATCTTTAATCCGACTAACAACAACTTGAATATCTTTTTTTCTGAAAAATAAATTCTGTTGAATGAAAAAATGAGTGATTAACAGGATTAAACAAAACCCGCATTCCGATACAATTGGGAAACAGAAAATTTCATTGAGTACTAAAATTCAAAAACCACGTTATTACAGTCAAAAAGATTAAAGCCCAATAATAATCTCACTTCCTGAGAAAATTTGCAACAAATTTACAATAATAGATATGAACATTTCTATATAAATTCATGGATCATTAAAGATTGCTAAGTTGTTTCCAGTTTACTCAGAATACTCAAAACGTTTATTAATCAAAATTGTAATTTTTTTCCCATTTTGAATGTTTTTTCAATATAAAACCGAAACAAATTTGGTATAATAATCTTTAATCCGACAGCTTGAAGATTTTTTACGCTGAAAAGTAAATTCTGGTGAATTAAAAGTTGGCTGTTAAACAGAACCAAATAAAACCAGCAACTGAGAAACCGGAAATTTCAATCAGTGTAAAGACCCAAACCTGGTCATTTAACCATAGGTTCAGTGCTCATTTTTTTCGGAGCGGTAAAGAACGTTTCCCTCATAATTATCAAAGGTATACCGTCGCTTCAGTTATAATGACATCAGCGTTTAATTATGAGGGGCGTACCAGATATCCGTAATTGAGCGAAAGCAACTAGCACTAAAGGATGACATAATTACGGATTTTACGTCATTTTTCTTCTTTTAAAGGATCGTCTTTTACTGAATTTGTTTTTCTGCGAGGGACTTTTTTTTCGTCTTGCCTTTTCTGGTTTAATGAGAGAAAGGGTATGAATAACATTCTGATCATATTATGTATTCAAGTGTTTTTGTGTGCTTGCCCTAATTCGCTCGAAATGGTTTAACGGTCTTTTTACATGCCGTTTACTAAATCATAATTTATTTTAGATCCCATTTTTGATATTCAGTGTGGATCATTTTATAAAAATATTGATCGCCTTTAGTAATCAGCTGGAGTTTCAGAAATATTGATTGTATTTCATTTTAGTTAAATATCTAGGTACGAAATTGAATGCTTATCATACCATTCAAATTTTCAACTTGAGGCTATATTATTTAATAGACTTATATATGTCATGTTCCTTTTATACACATTTTTTGCTCTCCATATCTGTATGTTGCGGCAACGATATTGGGATCAACAGACTTCCAGCAAACTGCATTAGCTCGAGCCATTGGTTCGTTTCTGGTCTACCATCCCAGTGCATGGGCTCGATGTAAAATTAACTCGGCTCCGCATTGGTCATACTCGATTCAGCCATAAACATCTTTTATCTGGGGAACCATGTCCAACTTGCACGACATGTCATACAGTTTTAAGTGCACGTCATGTTTTGATTGAGTGTTCTGTTTTTATTAGTTAATGGTTACACTTTATTAATTCAATTTCCACATTCATGCGTGAACTAGTGGGTGGCAGTCCTCACCCTAATGTTTTTAAATTTCTCCAGATCATTAGTTTGAATTTTATTTAAGTTTCATATTCATTTTAAAAAAAATCCTATGTCTGTTCTTAAAGCAATTTACTTCATTTCTTGAAAAATTTTAAAGTGTCGTTTTAATACTTATAGATTAATTTTATAATTATAGTCCCATTATATCATAGCGTTATTAAAATAGCAGTTGTTTGGTTAATCTCTCATCTAGCTTTCCCGGTATTGCAGATTCTTTTTTAATAACTTCTCAGATATGATGTATAAAGAAAGTAAAGCACTATAAGGAAAGTTGACCACAGGATCTTAACAAATCGCAACTTTTTAGGCCTCTGAGTTCGAAAAACACATTATTTGAAATATTTGTTTATATCTCCGTCGTACAAAGAAAGTCCATCTGTCCGGTTTTCATAATATAATATAGCACGACAGCTGCAAAAGAAACTAATTAAATAAAATTCAGTAATGCAGATTTAACATCCATACTGTTGGCATTTACCAAATTTCGATCCAAATTTAATAAATGTCTTAAATTGAACTGTCCGTCGATCTGTACTTTTTTCGGGAGTATGTAAATGCAATAACAAAAAAAAGCAATAATTTAAATTTATGAATTTGATTTGCAATTTTTGTTGTAATAATTGCAAATCTGTGTAATATCTTTGTTTCAAACTGTATTGGAAAATCCACCTAAAACACAAATTCAAATTTCGAATACTGATAACCATATGCCAGAAATTAATCTACAAAACATTTGTCAAGGGTCACACGATAGGTTTGGTAAAAATGCTTTCTTTTATTCAAGGTTTAATATTTCGTAACTATTGTATGCAAAATTTTCTCAAGGAAACCCCTTTTTTACACAAAATATACGAGAATGTTTTTAGGATACTCCCCTCCCTCCCTCTGATTCGATTTGTAAATTTCATAACTCTTAAACAAAATCCTTTTTCGTGAGCAAATGAAAATCCAGCCATTAAATATTTCATGAAACAAGAAAAAGTTTGAATTTTAGGTCAACGATGTAATCAATTGTTATTGACTATTGTTAGAAATCAGGCAAAAAAATATTAAAAAAGAAAATCTTAATGTTTTAGGAACGATGCAAATGTTATTTCTGTGAGTATATATTTTTGCATTTATTGAAATAAAAAAAATAAACCAATTAAATTTATTAAAACAAAATAATAAAAAATAGACAGTGAGAAAAGTAATGAATTTTAAGACAGTACAGAATTTCGTTAGGATTAAAGAGGCGATATTAAGCTCAAAAAATTGATCAAAATGTCGATATT
Source organism: Argiope trifasciata (assembly GCA_026543055.1). Classification (NCBI taxonomy): domain Eukaryota; kingdom Metazoa; phylum Arthropoda; class Arachnida; order Araneae; family Araneidae; genus Argiope; species Argiope trifasciata. The sequence goes on from JAPMOQ010031793.1 coordinate 2,436,536, forward strand.
TATTTCATGGCTTTTACTCTTTTGTTCGTTAAGTCAAAATTTCTTTCATATAGTTAATGTTTAAAAAGTTTTTGTTTTTCATTTTTATTTGTAAAAATAAATTGAACACATGTGTAAATCAAAAACCAAATGTCTTTAACATCCAAATTAAGTTTTATACGCCATCAGGTTTTAAGGATGCTATGTCTGTTTGACTTTAAGAGAGCATTTTCAAATTTTTAATGATTGTTTATTAGTATTCATATAATACAATGCTCATGAAATAATCTTTAGGCAGCAAGTTATGTATATGCATGGCATAAAATAAGATAATGTTAAATTTTCACATTTTTCTAACAGTTAATGTATTCTACTAACTTTAATATTAAAGGTTTCTCAAAATATATACACAATTTCGTATAATACATTTTAGTGACAATACAAATACATAAAATATTGGACAAAAAATATACAGTAAGAAATTTAAAAAATTGGATTTTCAATATTTTAGTTTTGATTTAAAATGTTGATCAAAATAATTTTTTTCTAGTCGAGTTGAGTTTATAATAAAGTTTTACTAAAATACTATGAAAAAAATTTTCAATAATTCTTGAAATAAAAATTGTAGAGAAGATACTATATATTCTTAAAGATGCAATGGTTTAAGCATCTTACGAACATAAAAAAAGAATTGGAGTTCATTCTTTTTAACTCAGAAATATTGATAAAATTCTTCCTTCTGAAATCTTTAAAAAGACCTCGGTGTTCCTGGGTATAATCTTGCAAAATTCAAAAGCACTATGGTTTTCTTTTCAAAGCATTTCATCCCTCAAATATGCTCGGTACCCTTTTGAAAATTTTTTCGCAGAACCTCGAGGTTGCTTTTAAGGTTTGCTATCGACATTTCAATATAGAAAGTCAATATTTTTCAGAGAAAATGCACTGCAAAAACATGTTTCCCTTAACAGCATTTCCCTTATCCTTCCACTCATCCAAGAAGCGAAAAAGAATGCAAAGAAAACGAAAGCAAAGTTTTCTTTCTTCCTCAAGGATGGGGATTTCAGGGTTAAACCGATAGAGGGCGCTAGAATTCTTAAAAACCTGAACGTTGAATAGTTAGGAATGTGAATACCAGTTATGTTTAGGCCTACTTGTTATAAATCGTTCTTACTAATAAAAATAAGAAAATCAAATTGTGTTTTAGGATCAGTTTCTTTAAAAGGAAATTTCCGATAGTTGGCGCAGTTTTAGTGCTTAGACGGTCTTGATAAAGAAATCAATACAGAGGTAAATTCCAACTGAAATGTGTAAGGCCAGAAGACACCAGGCATTACATTGATTCTTAGTGTAAATGATGAATAAATTTATACATTCTTGATGCAATGATAAATAAAATTATATGGTAATCTTCGAGAGTCCTTTTTTTTTACTTTTATGAACAGGAGAGACCAACATTAGCTGTCTGTCCTAATGATATTCCTTTTTCATTAATATCTTCTTTCAAATTCCTTTATCTCTTTAATTCTTTCACCTTGGTTCTCATTGATTGGACCTAAATTTTCTGAGAAATAGATTTGTGTGTACACAGAAATTATTTAATTAATATGTCACGTTGTAATAATCATAAAATATAAAAGCATTGGTTTTATAATATTTTTTGGTTGGTTTAATTTGCTTTTGAAATAAACTAGTCACTATTCCTTTGCAAGATTTCCAGATTTTTCTTTTATTTTCGGTTAAGGCTACACATTACTAGAAAAATCATCAAAACCGAACAATTTTTATTGGCTCATATTGATTTAGTCCTTATAAATGTGCCTGCAAAATTTTAGAGCCATAGCTTTATTTATTATTAAGATATTGGAGAATATTTGATGCATGTCAAGACAGTAAACAATGCTGCCACGCCCACTTTTTAGATTCAAACACCTATAATATAGGAGCTCATTTGACAAAAATATCGCTAGTTTACCAAAGACTTTCATCAAATGAGCTTTAAGAGTGATATATTTGGTTTAAAACACAAAACTTCAATGAGATTCTCCACTGCGTCATTTGGAGCAAATGCTTATAAGTTACTACCGCATAGATTAAACAAAATAGCAGAAGTATTACGAAGAATAACAGAAATAGCAAACAGAATAATAGAGATAGCTATCAAAATAGCAGAAATATATTTTTAATCAATTTTAATATCCGTATTAATTTTTTATGAGTATTATGATAAGATTTGTGGAATTGTGATCTTTCGTGATTTTTTTTTATATATCTTCAATATACAAATATAAAATTTTGTTTCGATAAATTTTTGCCTTTTTTAACTTTACAATTTAGAATAACTTGAATCACATCTTGTAAAATTTACTGGCAAATTGGATAATTTTATATTATGATTTAGATGAATAAAAACTTGAAATGCATTTTTCTCCATGTACGTTTTTTTGCTTATATACTAAAATTCGAAATTATAAGGGTTTAATTTAGTAATATTAACGTCCCGTTTTAAAGCAACACGAGGGCTATTTGGGGACGAACTTCGTCACTTTGGACCATGGCCAGATGACGAGGACAACTCCTGAACTGGCACCCCCCTCTCCACACCACGCCACACCAGCAGGAGGACGTTTGGTCTGACATATTTAACGTGCAAGAGACCCCCTCACATGACAGTTCTTCTGTGGAATCGAGTCTCGAAACCGAAACCCTCCGGTTCCGAAGCCCAGACCTCACCACCAGGCCACCATAGCCCCCGAAATTATAAGGGAGCCTGGTGGTATGATATCTACTTCGGAACAGGAGGGTTTCAGGTTCGATATTCGATTTCAACGGAAAACAGTTGTGTAAGGGAGTCTTACACGTTAAATTTGTCAGGCCAAATGTCCCCCCGCTGGTGTGGTATGGAAGTTTGGAGGGGGGGTTAGAGCTCAGGTGTCATCCTCGTCATCTGACAGTGGGTCAGAATTGCGAGGTCCGTCCCAAAATATCCCTACTGTTGCTTCAACATGGGATGTTAATATAACTAAACTATCGAAAGCATAAGGCTTTCTTAAAAATGGATGTAAAGGTGTGAAGTTTTTATGAATGTTCAGAAATATATGTTTTATAAAAGTTAGCATGGAATTAAACATAAAGTGCGTAGTAATTTCTTTTTAAATGCCAAAGTCAAAATTTCTGCATTTTTCAAAATTTTGTTGTGTTTTTTACAACAAAAAAATATAAAAAAATAAATCCTGTTGCAGGAGAAAACCCATGCTAAGTTATATGTAGAATATTAATAGCTATTTAGAAAACAATTGGAGAAAATTCTTTATATTTAAAAAGGCCTCAGTGTTTTAAAAAACGCTCAAAATGTTTAAGAAAATTTAAATTTAAAAAAATGTCAATTATTTAAAATATATATTTTACAGAAGAGTTATAAAGTACTATTTTACATAAAAAAAATATGTAATTTTAAACATTTGAATTTAAAGAAAAAAAAATTGAGGTACTGTGGAGCCTTAAACCTCCAAGTCTTCAGTTTTCTTTTAGGCTGATTTTATCAAATATCTATACCCTTGGCTTTTCACCGAATGAATCAGGATTTTGTAATGATATTTAAACATTCTAGTTCTTTTTCTGAGCATCAAGAAAACCTTAAAAATGTTTTTCTAAGTTCTAATTTTATACAAGAAATTGGAAATAAAATGTCTTTTAGATTAACCAAATGTTAAATATTTAATTTTTTTACTCCAACTTTCAATGTTTATCTATGCATTTATTCTTTATTGCAATATTTTTCTAACAAAGATGTCGCATTTGAAAACACATACATAAAATCATGTAATTATTCTATGGAAATTACATGAAATAATCACAAACTGCATTCCATTCGAAATGCAAAATTTGAGATGATTTGAATATACATGTTAATGGGGAAGATCAATGAGTGGGTATGATAAAGACTGAGCCAATGAAAAGATAGTTGATAGTTATATTTAATATTTACCAACAATTTACCAACTTAGATGAAAATACTACATTAATAATTGTCATCTTTAAAGAGTTAAAATAATTATTGAAAAGGTAGAATTTATATGTCAAGATCGATACAATAAATCGAATTTACATGTAATAATGTATTATGTAAAAAATATTAAAACGTTTAATATTGCCCATATATTATAATACTTTGACATGTTCGTATGTATGTAAAATAAAATTCTTAAATATATTAAATAAATAATAAAATATAATAATACTAATATAATTTATAATATAATAATATAAACAAATACATAAAAAATGTGAATAAAATATATTCTTAAATTCATAAGAAGTTGGCAATTATATAAATACATTATATAGAATTAATCTGATGTGATTTGTAATAAAATTAAGTTTATTGAAATTTTAGATCAAAAAATTTTTAAAAACTAATTTTAAAAATAACTTTTTCACTATGTGAATCGCAGACTTGTTTATAGAATATATTGGGGAAAATACAAAGGATGTACTTCACTGTACGGTATTGTAAATACAAATAAAAGTTATGCATATTTTGTACTTTATGTAATATTTGTATTTTTACGCTTATTTTGTAATTTATGTAGTATTTGTATTTTACGTTTATTTTTTACAAATAAGTTAAGTTTTATTTTAAAATTTATTTTTGCGATCTTAACTGCGAATAATCTTTAAATTCAGTAGATCTATATTGTTCCAATAAAATCCTAATACGAAGCAGTTCCATTAAACAACTTAATGAATGCCACACGTATATTTGCGGCTACCTTTAACAAATAAATATGCCAATGTACACCCTCGATCAATATTGGTTTCCCACTGACCTTCATGCAATGTCAGTGCTAAAGTAGCCCTAATCACCCAGCGCTTTTGAAAGAAAATCTTGGTAAAAACATTTTGTGTTTATTCATGATATCCTTGTTTGAGTGACATGACGTGAACGCAGATATTGCTCATAAATTTCTTTCCGTAACGATCCATCATCGTGAACATCGCGTGTTTCCTGTTCGAACATTTAAGAATATTAAGGACTGTGATGTAATGGAATTACATTTTATTCAGTATTTTTGTTCTATTTAATGAAGGTAACATAGCGTTTTTTTATTCCTTTTTCATTCTTCGAAAAGTAATTTATTCTCTGGGATCTATCATTCATTGAGATCCACATGTGATACATTAAACAAAATAAATCGGTTCTGTGTTTATCACATTTAAATTAAAAATGCACATGGATTGTAAGAAAAAAATTTGACGAACCAACTATTTAAACCATTTCTAATTTCAAGAAGAAACAATATTGCAACCACTGAAATATTCGAACTCTAATTTTTAATTCCTATTTTAGACTCCTTAAGTGAGTTAATCAACTTATTGGAACTTCAGTTTTAAACAAAAACTCACGTTTTAGATTTCCTTGAGTGAGTAAATCAAATTATTGGAAATAAAATTTTAAACCAAAACTCACTTTCCAGATTTCCGTGAGTAAGTAAATCAAATTATAGGAATTATGTCTGTCTGCCTTTGAACATGAAGATTCAAGAAATGTTTTGAATTAAATAAGTAAAATTTACTATGCAGCCTTTCCCCCGACTTTGTAGTTATTTGCTGATACTTTGTAGGGGTTTTTTTTGTACGAAGTATAGAGAAAGAATAGTAATTTACAAAAAATTCGAAATTAAAATTTCAACAAATCTCCACATTTTAGAACATCCTCAGTATTCTAACACATCATTTCTAAGTCCTAAAACACTCCGGAATTGAATAAAATCTCTTTTGCATCAACGCATCTCTGAAAGACACAATTTCTTCCTCCGCCCCAGCAATTTAACAAGGTGGTATAGTAAATGCCTTCTACCACGTTCAACTCCCCCATGTCCTTTAATGCGACACTCCTTCGAATAATTAAATAGCGGGATTTCGTCTGCTGGGAGACTTGTAAGCAAATTGCCGTCTGGCTAATGTCTCAGCACCCTTCGTCACTTCTGGTTGACTGTCATAATTCCCCCAACCCAACATTTCCATTCTAGAGACGCATGAAGAGGCCATTACAGAAAAGGCCCTTGAAAGAAGATCCGCCAGAGTTTGGGAATGATATACTGAATTTACAAGATGTCCCAAGTCTTCTGTATATTACTCAATCCTTTTCGTCCAGTCCCCGCTGTGGCATAAACGGTGAATTTCCTCCTTCCCTGAAAAGACGTTTGGAGTGGAATAAACTTTAAAGAGGGCTCTGGGAGTGAGATTTTACTCAATACCTAACAAAGAAAATTATTGCTGGCATTGCGATGCCGCATGCAACAATGGAGAATAAGCCAAGAGTGTTAAGAAATCTGTATCAACTATTCTATGCTGAAAAGAAGGATGGTAGCATAAGGCGGACATGAAAGTTTCAGAATATATTTATTATACTTGTGCATTCATGCAATTAATCTCATCTTCTTAATTTATAACATTTTAATTTGTCATGAAGAAATATTCTAATGAAATATTAACTAAGTGTAATTAAGTGTACTTCCTTAAGTGTAGATAAATTTTTGTCCACCATATTTTAATAAATCAATCTTATGCAGAATAGAGAAAGTATAGCAGACGTTTAAAAAACTTCAAAATCGAAAGTTTGAAATATTTAAATGCGTTATATCTTCCTGTACACGAAATACATTTTTTGGAAAATATCTTTGTCACAGACAGACTGACGGACAACTTATAAACTGTTTGAGCAGGATTATCTGAAATTCAACTAGACGGTTGAAATTTTGTACACGGATTTCGCACCAAATTTGCAGATTACTATCATATATTGTGTAAAGTTCATTCCATTCCACATATTGCTCATTCCTTCCATTTAATCTGCTTGATGGCTAAAACTATGACTACCCATTCCCACACTTAAATTGGCTTCTGGGATCGAATAAACTTTAAGGCCATTGGGGGAAAGATTTTACATAATACATTGCTTTGTCACGTATAAAAATGGAGAATGAGTCAAGAGAATTCAGATATCAGTATCAACTCTTTTAAACCAGAAAGTTTAATGATAGTACAATGCAGGCTGGAGCATTTAAAGATACATCTAAATATTATATTTGAGCATTTATATGGTATCATTTGATACCAAGAAATATTTGAACGAAATATTGGCTAAAAGTATTTACCTCAAATGTAGTTAAATTTTGTGTATTATTTTTCAATGTAGTACTTTCTCGCATGCAGTATAGATAAAGTATAGTAATGGTCAAAATATTTAAAATTTTTATTTCACAAATTAGAGCAGGTTTACCTTTATCTAGAAAGGGCATTCGAAAAAAGAAAATACCACTTTGTAAAAAGTTCCCTTCTTAAAAACATTTAATTAATCGTATGAATAAGGGGGTAAAAACGTGGCTGAATGTAGCAATCAGTTCCTAATTAAAAGCCCTTTTTATTCAATTTTTTTTACTAAAAAGGTCAAAGGTTTATTCAAAAAACCTTTTTTCTGGAAAATAACATTTTAAATCCTGATCTGAGAAAAAAAATCTCTCTATAATCAGTGAATTTAAATTCTAAAATTTCAATACTGAAGGTAGTGCCAACGTATGCAATTTTTATTGACTAATTTAATTCCGAAATTGAATTTTTAATTTATTTAGAATGATTAAATATTTGAGATACATCAAAAACAAGATATCTAAATTTTTGAGCATTTCAAAAAAAAAAATTTAATTAATACAAGAACATTATGTACCAAAATGTATGGTACTGAAACTGGCGCATCTCGAAAACATTGTTGCGTTTATCGACGAGACGTAGCTCCGTAGCTCCAGCTACACGTTATCGCAATAAAGGAAAAGAAGTTGTGTTGCGTAGTTGTGGAAATGGGTTTAACAAAGGAGGAAAGAATTATTTCCTTGTAGTTAAGCATTATTTCCTCTCATATAGAAGCGAAAATGAAGGTGAAATGAGTTTGGAAAAGGCCGCAGAACATTTCCAAGAGAAGTTAAATAAGACGGTTGATTTTTCAAGCATTTCTTCAGAATTCGAGAATTTTCTGTCGTGCAAGGTACATTCATATGAAGAGACAGTGGTATCAAGAAGTTCGGGCATTTCTAGCCATTCTGCAGGAAAATTTTCCAGGGCAAATAATTTTACGTGGTACTGACCTCCCATACCCGTACCGTTCCCCCGATCTTACACCACATTATACCTACTTATGGGGAATGTTAAAAAAGAGAGTATACAACTGTGAAAATGTACCAATAACTGTGCCTGCATTACATTGAGAAAATTATCACTTTTTGCAGGTGTCTGCACAATTTTTGTTTCAGGATATGTTTAAGAACACTACATGAACACTGTCTACAGCGAGGCTGTACACACTTTGAACACTTATATTATGTATACAGTGTTAAATCCACACGCTAATAGTGTGTATGCATTTATAAGGAGCAGTCAAATGAAAGTGAGACAGAGGGAAATAAAGTAAATAAACTACATTTTATTTTAAAAGTAATTGTCATAACTATTAACAAATTTATCCCACTATAAGACAAGATGGTCCTTAAATTCAATTGAAAAAATTAACTGTTGCCTATGGAATGATTATTGTCCGAAGGTGTGCTCCCCATCATCAGAATATGGCCCCTGGATTAATACTTTCAGCTACAAAGCTTCAATAAATAAGGTGGCAATGTAGGGCCATGAATACCTTTCTTCCGAGCTTCAAAAATATAGAAATGGAAAGGAGAGAAATATGGTCTGTATGGAGTATGTGTGATTTACGGATAGCATTTTCACTGAAGACATTCGGGTATGTGTTTCAATCCCTGGTACTTTTTATGCAGCTAAAAGGCACGCTGCAGCATGCTGTTCCCCTTCTCATGTCTTCATAGTGATGTCATACGCATGCATGACTCACTTATTTCATTTCAAGTAAACACGTCCTACAGACATATGATCGAACTATGAACATTCATTTTGTACCTTCCTGATTCCCAATAGAAGACACTTTTATTCACGAACATTCCTAAGTTACCAACTTCTTCAATATAATTATTATGTAGTCTGTCGTTTTTATTTGATTTCCCCTCATACGTTAATTTTGTTTGAGGAAGAGTAAACTCATAGATGATAATGATGTAATTTTATTCATTTTTTATATGAGTACTATGTAAATCTATTCACTTTTTTTAATTTGAAAACTATGTAATTTTCTTCATCTTTTTATTTTAGTACTGTATATTTCGGCGCTTACTGTATGATATAATATAATAGAAACTGTCCTGTAAAATGAGGTACAAATTAATTTGGTAGAATCTCGCCGAGGACAAACAAATGACCAAGGCAATTAAGAAACTTGATTAATAGTTAAGTCATCAAAATAGTAACCTCTGTACCGAAATATTAACCAAATGCAACTTTTAATGAATCAAGCAAATGACAAAAAGCAAAACTTAAATCTTTTACAATTACTAAAGATCAAAGTTCGCGAATTCATTCAAGAACTTTAGTAGGAAAATGCATTGTTTCCCGTGTAACTTTTGCGGCTAACTAGTCAGTAAAACACGCAAACCCACGCGCATTAAACTTACTCAGTGTTTGTCGTACAATCTGTAGGTGCCAGCTCAAAATAGCTTGTGACTTATGCGCTGGAATCACGCACGTTTCATGCACGCATCCGGTTTTATAATGCAAAGGAACGTTAAATCATCTCCAATAGCGCCGTTCATTTGTTCCGGAATCCAGTGGGTTGTTAATTTCATCTGTGGGGTTATGTAAAATGAACTGGGTTTCGAAATGTAACGCTTTGTTATGTTATGATCCTGAATATATCAAAATTATTCAGAATAATTATTTGAATTAGGTATTCATTATTTTCCTATCAGTATAAAAACTTATATATTTGTATAATTTAAGAATTATCTTCTTTCCTATATTGTTTAACATCACAATATTGAAAATGTTCGTTATACAAAACTTGAAATTCAACATTATAAAAAAATTAAATGAATATTCATGAAATTGAATTTCTGTTTGTCCGTATTTTATACACTGTAGTACTTGCTCACCCAATGGCGATAAAACTTAGCCAACGTATTGCCTACCCTTGCGTGAAGAATATAGGCATGGCAAAATTATTGTTTCTATTATACCGAGTGATCCAAAACTCAGGATGAGCTTTAAAAATGAATAATTCGAAAACGAATAAAGGTAAAAAGATGCGGTTTGCACTAAGCGGATGGAAAAAAGACGGGTTTTGTATGGCAGTAAAACAAAAATAGTTATACCTGCGACCAACAGATGGGGCTATAATTTTTCATTTCACCAAAAAATGATTTACAAATGAAAAATTTGACAACTTTTAAGTGAGCTTAATTATAATTAGTTAGTTAAATGTTCAATGTACTGTCCTTCATTCATAAGTACAGTTGTGAGACAAAACACCACACCATTCACAGCATGTAGTAGCATGTCGTGTTATGGCAGATACATTTTGGCTGATGGCATCTTTTAGTGCTGGTAGTGATGCTGGTTGGTCGTGGTTAACTTTCGACTTCATGAATACCCACATCCAAAAGTGACAGAGTGTCGGATCAGGAGATCTTAGAAACCATGCTTGATTAAAGTATCAACTGATAATACGATCCTCCCCAACATCTCCCCTGATCCTTCCTCCTGAGCGTAACAGGCGTTGCACAGGCAGAGCAATATGATGTGCTGCTACACCATGCATAAAGGTGACTGTTTGGAGTGCCTATCGCGCTTGTAGTTCAGGAATAATGTTGTTCTGTAACAGTGCTGTATATCGCTGATCAGTGATAAAAATTGTTTTGAAACCCGTCTTTTTGACTACCTCTGGAAAAAATTGACAAATTATGAAACCAACAGTGAAGCCACACTAGACTCACTTTAGGCTGTTGCAAGGGTTCCTCAACAAATGTATGTGGAGTTTCTGTTGTCCACACTCGACAATTGTGGGCGTTAACAGAGTCAGAGTGTGTGAAATGAGCTTTTTATGTACAAAGCACAGTGTGAAGCCATTCATGATGCTTTTCCATCTTATGGATATCGATTTCGCAAAATCATGGGGAGAGGTGAAGTCAGGAGGTTTCAGTTCTTGGATACGTTGCAACTTGTAAGTATACCGTTTCAGAGTTATTCACAGCGCTCTCCAGACCCTTTCGTATCCCATTCCTCCTGCACTGCACTCCTCATGTGCAAAAATCGCCGACATAGATTGCACCGTTTGCTCTATTATCGTGGCAACAACAGCGATTGCTGAGGGACGTCCACATCTTGGACTTGACACCAAAGACCCATAGCTTCAAATGTCTTAATCATTTTGTTCAATCCAGGAGATGTTATTATTATTTTGCTATCTCGCATACCCTTTCATGTAACTATATGCTGGCGATGCCACAGTGGCATTTTCCGAATTCCTATAATACTATTTAGCTAAGAGGGCCTTCTCAATTATGGACAGTAGCATTTAGATGCATAAAAGCTTCGATTACTATTACCTGTTGCAGTTGCTTTTTTCATATCGTTTGTTGCTTTGCATAATTCTTCATCAAAAATCCAACAGAGCTATCTGTAGGTCGCCAACAGAGCTATTTTTGTTTTGTTACCGCACAAAACACGACTTCTTTAGTGCAAACCGCATCTTTTTATCTTTATTCGTTTTCAAATTATTCATTTTTAAAGTTCGTCCTGACTTTTGGATCACCCGGTATATATATGAAATTTTAAAATCGCGCAGTGTAATTCTTTATTCGCATTTTATACGCTACTGTAATGTTCATCCGATGGTGATAAAACTTAGCCAGCCAATTGCTTAGCCAACTAGAAAAATCGTGCTTTTCATATGGGCTGTTGAATGTTAGATACTCTGAAATCGATAAGCCAAGAAATTTATTTGTTCTTGCTGAAGACGGAAAAATATAAATAATAAATAATAAAATAAAAAAATAGAATAAATATTATTTGTACTTCTCTTTTACATAACATTCAATTTCAATGAATGTATTTATTGTCGACAGGAAAATAAACAATGCTCTTTCTGTCACTTCTAATTAAGCAAGATAGATATTTCAAATTTTGAACGACATTTCCAAAATTATTTTTTGTGGCATCAACGCGCCGGGTCCTAGCGAGTGATTAAAGAAATTTTTTTTTTAATTTTTTAATTAATGAAAATTTGTTAAATTTGCTCAGAAAATGTTTGTCATACTAACAATTTAAACCTTTTTAATTAGGCTTGAATAAGAAATTCATATCATCACTTCTTTAATAATATTGAATTATGAAGGAATTTTTTTGGAAATCCCTTCGAAAGAATCATGTATAATGTGCATTTTGATTTACCAGTCATTACAGATATAATTTCAAATCAATTTGCACACTTCATCTACATTTTTGTAAACAGGTATCCTTATAACTGCTAAATTATTTCAATCCTAAAAATAGTTTAATCATTTTTTACTAATTAGATAATTTAGGCGTATGCTTGGTTGCTTATCTATATTATTTAAATATATTTTATACCATTATGCTTTGGCGAGTAATTGTTCCACCGATTATATTGATTATCATTAATTTCAGTTAAATTCGTGTAGATATAACTTCAACCATGATGCTTCCATAAATGAAGAATGTTGTACTTTAAATGTTTCACATATGATCTGCGCATTCTGAATAGAAGCATTTCTAATGGAGACCAAATCAATGACATCATATCACTTTTCAGATTGTAATTGTTTAGTACATCATTCTTTAAGTTCTCTTTATTGTAAATTTCACGTTTTAATCAATCAATCTAGTAAACTATATAGATATTTTTAGAAATGGATAGAAATCAAACAATCAGATATTGATGATATAATGAAATTGTTTTGATTTTCTATACAATTATATAATCTATGGTTGCAATTAATGGATGAAAAATATTTTTTGAAATCATTTTTAACATTCAGGAAAAATTCAGATTATTAAATTTTTATTCACTAAAATGATGAATTTTTAAAATTTGAAGGAGAGTAAAATTTATTTTTCCGCAGAAATTTGTTGAATGTTATCGATAAAAGTGGTGAAATTTTGATTAATTTTTAATTTATTACAGTTCTGATGAAAATTTGCACGCAATCACTGAGTTATACATTCCCACTCTACAATATACATATATGCCAATTAGTAGATATAGATCAAGTAGTGTGATCTGTAGTACGCAAACACACAAATGCAAACGTCCACAGCATAAGTGAATATAAAAAGGAATAAGGAAAATTTGATACTTGAGGAGGTTAAAGAATAAATTATGAATAAAATGCAAGGTGCCCTAAAAATTGATAGAGTAAATGTAATTTAAACAGTTCCCCATGATCAATTAGAAATCTAATCACATTTTTTGTTTCTTTTCTTTTTTACCAAAGACATTCTAACGATGAATAGAGTTTTCAGAGGTACCATGAAAGAGTAAAAAAGGCAAAATGTAAAGTGAATGGAATCACCTTCTTCACTAGAGCATTAATAGAGCATCTTGAATAAGATGCGAGGTGTATTAAATCGTGCCCTAAAATTTTCTATGGTGAATGTAATTGAAAAATAGTTCTCCATAATCAATTAGAAATCTAATCATTTTTTTTTCTTTTCTTTTTTACCAAAGACTTTCGAACGAGGAATCAAGTTTTCAGAGGTGCCATGTAAGAAAACAAGCAAAATGTCGCAAACTGAATAGGATCGCTTTGTTATACACTAGACCATTAATATTTCTCTAATAAATAGAAATGGTTAAAAAAAGAAGGAAATGGATCATATCCTGAGAAAAACTGGATTTGTTTACAAGTCCAGGAGAGTAGTTGCAATTTCACTATTTTGAGGATCCTTCTTTGTATAGAATTTCTCCCTGCTACCTCTACCTATTTCTCTCAGGCAGATATAATTCCAAAATAGATTTGGGTATTTAATGGTCAACTCATATTATCTCTCGTAGTTCAATTTTTCTACAATTACAACAATTTATTTTCATAGCATAAGCGAAAGCAACGTATAAGCTACAGAAAGTATCATATAAATCTTTAAAAACAATTCGACAAAAAACACATCCATTTTGACACAAATAATAAATTATAACTGAATCATTTTTCCTAAATACTTTACTTACGAATACATTTCAAACAGTGGTTCGTTAATGAATGAAATTTCAGATCATTTTCAGAATCGATTTAAAAACTAAAAAACGATCCTTTATCAGAGCTTTTAAATTCCGTCGTTTCTTTAAAATTCCATCACTCTAAAAATAGAGTAAAACGAGCATCTATTTAAGTGAGTTTCATGTTTTTATATAAAGTATGATCTTATTCGACGTCATGTATAATGTATGAAGGACAAAAGCAACAGAACTGAAATGGAACAGGTGCATATAATTGTTCTTCGAGCCAATGCATCTATTCGTATCGGTAAAGTAATATAAGATCTGGGCCTTTTCCGATAGTGCTATTCCGTTGATTGTGATTACCAGAGGAGCAAATCGATGAAACATGTTTCTGAATCGAGATCGTAATCGAATGGCTATGCCACCGCATTAACTGCTTGTCTGCTGGTGGGAGTATACGACGATTTCTTCGCTTTAGGAAGATAGGTTCATTTAAAAGAGCAACAGTGGATTAAAATGTGTAATTTTTTCCCCTTATTCTTAATGATGGAACCTGAAAAATTCATGGTCTTGGAACAATGGATGCTTTATGATAATGTTGCCATTCATTATGGGTTAATTCCGATTCTGCAATCCATTGTTCCATCATGTTTTTGATAATATACGTGAACTGGATGCATTAAATGGGGAATAATGAACTTCTGTTTAACCTCGTTTTGTGATCATGTTTTCATTTTATAAATAAATGTTTAAGAATGTTTTACAAAGTTATGCGTGTAAAAGATGCAGTTTCTTGGACTTTTGATAAACCTTTGCTTAATGTAGTGAGTAAATTGGAAATAAATTCCGAAAACTTTCTTAAAATTTGTATTTATTAACAAATCAAATTGGAAATATGAGGAAAACTTCTTGTAATTTATTTTTTGAACTCCTACGGACGAAAAATATTGAAATAATTTTGAAAATAATTCTAATATATTTAAAACTATTTGATGCCGAACAGAATGCCTCTGTAATACAATTTTTAAACAATACTAGCTGGTACCTGGCGCTTTGCTGCTGCAGAAGAAATAATTTTGAAAATATCGTTTGTAGTTTGAAATAATTGTCTTGTTTAATTAGGAATAATGGAAATAATAACATTTTCTTATCGCAATTGAATACATTCATTGAAATTGAGTGATACATAAATCAGAAGCGCAAATAATATTAATTCTATTATTTTTATTTTATTATTATTATTATTTATTTAAGACTTTACGGTTGGTAAAATTTTTTCCACCTTCAGCAGAAACAAATAAGTGCAAGAAATAAGTATTCAAAGTTTCATCGCTATCAGATGAGCGATATGGCAGCTCATAAGAGACACACAGACAAACATTCTTTATTTATTTATATAGATTACATAACTTTACTATGGCTATAACCATCCCGTAAGTGTAAGAAATGAGTATTCAAAGTTTTATCGGAATCGGATGAACGGTACGGCAGCGCATAAGAGACGCACAGACAAACATTCATTTTTGTTTATATAGACTATGTTGTTCGCAGTCGCCATTGATTTAGCACATTACAACTTTAAGTAATTGAAACTAATTTGAATTATTTTATACAGCAAACAGTTTTCAATTTGCAGTGATAAGAAAATTCTAATGTCTAAAATGCCTTTTCTTACTGAGATTTTCACTATAAGTCTTCATAAACGAGTCTTATTTGCCAATGGTTGAAAACATGCGCTTCAAGGGGAGGGTCCCTTTTTTTACTTTTAGTATAATAGATGGGTCATAAAATGTTTGCAGATTGAAAGTGGAACCGCTTTCTAGAGTACAATCTTTTATGAGAAAGAAATGCTTTTGAAGACCAACTGATATCGGAAAAGGTGATTGGAAAATGTTACGTGATCAGTATGTGATTCGTAGCTAAATATAACCTCCAAAAAAAAACACGATTTAACAATATATATAAATAGAGCCAACAATATCAATCTTTTAGATTTTGTAGGGCTTATTTTCAAAATTGTGCAGTAAAATCAACAGGCAAATAATATTATAACTAATGGTATTAAAAAAACACAATGCACATAAAATGAAAAACTAAAGCAAAGTATTCAAAATTCACTCAAAAACGTATACATAAATAATCAAAAGCGCCCAAGGAAAACAATTGCAAAATGTAAATTTACTTCACCCCTCCATTAAATGTGAAAATGGATAATCCATTATTTTAGGGCTCGTATATATGATAAATGTAAAACGATAATTCTGTATGCATTTTGGTAGTCTTTAAAGCTTTTAAGCATCTATAAGGGAAAGAATACCACTTAATTATATTACTCTGTGCATGCAAGCATTTTAATTTCACAAAAAAATTGATAAAAAATATTAAATTTCACATAATTTATTAAATTTTTAAAAGATTCAAAGGACTAATTAATGTTTCATTTTATAAAGAAGGGCTAATAAATTTCATTTAGAAGTATCAAGCATCTTTTTGGTTGAAAAAGTTCAGCTTTAATTAACAACCAAACCCAATCTCTTTACTTATTACATTTTTCATAAATATACATGCAGAAAAATGTATGGTTCATTAAGTTATTACATAAGCGCACAAATTATATAACTTGGTTATAAGAAGCTCAAATTTTTGAGTTTTCAAGCCTTTATTCACTAATGAGAGCTAATAAAAAATTTCATTCGTTAATTAGAGAGAAATACTTAAATTGGTTAAACTTATTTAAATTTTTTTTTCTTTTCGAGAGCTTACGTGGTTACTCATTTTATAGGCGCATCATTAATGAGTTATTAATTGCAATCAATTATCATTTGGATGTCTGTGTATAAAAAATAAATATATGTATCTATATATGTACTAAGTATGTGGGCCTTCATATTTATATTATTTCTAAACGTTTCAAAAGACTTTGATGTAATTTGATAAACATATTTAAATTGACAGACAAAAACCATTGTTCGAGTAGATCAGTTTTAACATATCTTTTCGGAATGGATGATAAATACAAAATTTAAGAATGAAATTTAACAAATGTTTA
The DNA here is from genome assembly GCA_026543055.1 of Argiope trifasciata. Classification (NCBI taxonomy): domain Eukaryota; kingdom Metazoa; phylum Arthropoda; class Arachnida; order Araneae; family Araneidae; genus Argiope; species Argiope trifasciata. Next base: position 2,453,692 of record JAPMOQ010031793.1, read on the forward strand.
GATGGAGCAAAAGCGATAGCACGTAATTTGAATATTTCAGAACATTTTCTTAAAAAAAGAACTCTAAAAAGAAAAAATACATATATTTCGAAACGACAAAATATGAAATTGTAGGACACTTGGTTGGGGAATGTAAATGTTAGTTTTTAATTCTTTAACATCATTGGTATAGTACAGATAGAAGATGGATTTAAAAGTATTTCAAATTAATCATTGACACAAAAACTTTTGAAAAAATAAAACTAAATGCAGCCATGAAAACTCCTTCCGGCAAGCTGGAAGGAGAACATAGATTCCTTTGCATTTATTATATAGCAGCACACATTCTTGCCTTTAGAAACAGTAAAAATTGGGACTTGGAATTCACTTTAAAGTCCCTAATTTCTAAGATATAGAAATCCTTCCAATGCAAAAGTTGCTTGCCTAAATGAGATGTTAATTTAAAGAATTGCATTTTTTGTCTCTTCAATATTGAGGAAGCTATAGAGGAAGGAAAATTTCACTATCGCCTCTATCCGCTTTGAGTTAGAGGAGCCATTTACTAACTCGTTCTGAGAATTTTGCTTTTTAACAACATAATCCAAGCCATTTAAAACAAAACTTGACTTTTGTGACCACAAAACAAACTTGACTTTCGAAATGAGGGTGTTAAAGAAATGATGAAAGATTTCCTGTAGTCTCACCATCTCAATAGGTAAGCTTTTCATTGGGTACGGATTACTACTAATTTTTTCGAGGTGTTGTGATCTATCTACTGTTGTAGGTATGGTGAGCTAAAAAATTAAAGATCTATAATAAGTATTGTAGACCAGCAAAAACTACGAAATATGTACTTACCTACAAAACTATGCACTTAATAATGGTAGCAAGATACAAACATAATAATAGCCACAAATGTAATAATATCAGAAATTCCCAAGCACCTACAGTAAAAGAAAATCATTTTCATCTAAAGTTAGTTCTCGCAATTATAGTTAGTAGAACACTTATTCTGCCATCTTGGTATTTAATAACTAGCTGCTAATCTTGCACTGAATTCTAAGTAGTAGTCTGTGAGATTGGGAAGATATGTTGTCTTAAATATATTCACAGATAAAAATGCAGATTCCTGCAAATTTTTCAAAATTAGGATATTTCACGACATCTATTAGATTCTAAAAATTAATCTTAGGTTCTGAACTAAGTGGTTTTGAAATTATGTCTTTTTGAAGAAGAAAAACTTTGTTTTCCTCAAGAAATAAAGAGAGTATATAATTTATATTTTCAGTTACTTTTCAACATCAACATTGCCAAATGGGTAACATAAGAATGTGACAATTGGCTCTAGTCTAGTAATCTTTTGACAGCACCTGTCCTATTCAGGGTGAAGTTTTATTATTTAATTATAATATTTCTCTTTGTTTTTTAATATATAATGAAATTCAGTTAATTCTACTATTTCTTGATTATTTCCTTGCAATTTTAAGCTCAATTCTTTAAGATGGCTTGTGATATCAATAAGAAAAATCTAAATTCATCAACCAAAAGCTCAGCGCTAAACTGTTTCCTTCTTTCTTTTGTTCCAAAACTCATACTTCCTCTTACAGTAGGTGACAGTATCTTATTAAAAATATACTCTGACATAAAAAATGAACATAAAACAATTCCCCGTCCAAATTCGTTTGTTTCTACGAGGCCAAAAAGATATTCTAGAAATATTTCTAGAATAGATATATTTTTAGAATAGAAATATTCTAGAAATATTCTATTTCTAGAATATAATAGAAATATATATAGAAATAATAATAGAAATATAAACCCAGAAATATTCTACTCTGAAGATTTCTTCCTCAAAATGGAATTATTTTCATGCACATTTTCATAACATGATGCATATTTAGAATTTTACAACAGAATGTCTATTGGTAAATAATACAATAATATGAAAGGAAATGAGGTAAATCATCATATTTGATACACATAGCTAAAAATTCATTGATTGCGCCAATTTACAGGTCTCTTTTAGTTGTTATCAATACAACTTTATAAATTGGAATTTTTTTTCTCCTTTATTTATTTATTCCTTTTGAAGGCATAGTTAGCATCGTGTTATCTTATTTAGTGGTAATATTGCTCATAATTCTACTTAAATACACAAATTCTTATAAAACATTCTTATAAAAATGGAAAGTTCTAAAATATCAACCATGTCCTTAGATTTGTCAAACTGCAAGGAAAATGAAATACTGGTAATATCATCTCCGGCCATTCTTCTTACTTAACTGCATAAACGTGTGGATCTTCGCCAAGGCTGTGAATTACTTTCTTGATATTGGTGAAATATAGTGTAAATCTGTCATTTCAATTGTATGTATATGAATTGTACAAATATGCAATTTGAAAGTCTTTCGATTGAATGGAAACACAATTCGATTTTGAACTTCAACTGTTATCATATACTCAACACTGATACCAAATCCAATGCTTTCAACGTGTTTATTACTTATATAAGCAAGCAAAGTGATATTCAAAAACTAAACTGCAAACTGAATATAGAAGTTTATATATCATTTTAACCCATTTATGTCTACTGTTCCATTTTTGGAACACCCCTCACATAAAAGTTACTTTTATTATATTTTCTTGCCTAACATATAGAAATTTCATGCAAAAAGCAATTGCATGCAATTTCATGAATTTTTTTATCCTTAAGCATAATTGGGTAAACGATTTCTGCAAAAACTCTTTGTATAAGTTTCTTTGTTGTGCTTTTTGAATTAACTTATTGGTGGTATTTATTTCTTGCACGAATATTTTTTAAACGCCAATACTTTTTAACTTGCTATATTTAGCTTTGATTGATTTGAATTTTGTAGAATAATTATTGGGCTAAATCCATAATTATATGGATTTCTTATTGATAGAATTTAATGTTTTTACATTGCATATAGTAATTCTCATTTGACATGAACTTCAATTTTTTTTAGTTTTCAGGGCAATAGAAATCAATTCGTTGAATGACAGAAAAGCCCACTTATAAAAACATTAATGCTTTGGTTCATTGCTAGACAATGATAAAAACGTTTTTAGGCTGAAATCATAATTTTTTCTTTAATTTCTAATTTTTTTCTAGTTTTAATGCATTATAAACTTAAGACATTGATTATTTCTATTTCGGATAATTTCATATGTTTTATAGATAGAGAAGCATTGAAGCACTCTACATGCAATATTTTCCTTATAAATACCTTTCCCCGCTCAAAAAGTACTTTCTTAGTAAATTAGTTTTATAAAAAAAATTAACTTTTTCGTTTTTGTGGATTCTCATGTATCCCGTACACATTTTTATTTTAAACAGATCATCAAATTTCTTTCCCCATTCTATATAATTAACAACTGTGATTAAAGGAAATACTTGCTAATAATGGAAAAAATATTCATGTAAGAAAAATATACTAATCATATACATTGGCACTTATTTTAGGTATAACCCTTTATTTTATTCACGTTGTAATTCTCTTACACTATAATTATTTTTTTCCCAAATTTCCTAGAAAGTTTTAAACCTAAATTGCACTAAAATGTTTGACCTTGACTGTAAATAGAACAAAAGACATTTTAAACTGTTCACCGTTTCCACGTCTTTAATTTCTTTTTTTTACTTCTTCTGGTGCGCTTTCATTACTCCATAATATTTTTAATGATGACTTCACGTGATGCTGACTGCCAAATAGCGTGTCAGAATTTCACTCACGTCACAGTCCATTGAGCGAAAATCTGCCGTTAGGGCAAGTAAATAGGAGCTGGCATTGATTGGCTAAAAAGTCGAGTTTCTCACGCAGCTAAAGCAAAGTGGGTTCCGGGGAACAGCAAGATAGGTGATCAGATTAATCTGTTGTCAAGAAAAGTTAAGAAGTTCGTCCAGACTGAGTCTTTGTGATGGAAGTTGAGCTTAAAAGTTAAGTTCTCTAGAGGAGTTGGTGATGCAATCATGAACCCCCCCCATCTTCCCCTCCCCCCGAAAAAAAGCTTCAACTTCCCAGAAAGTCCCTTTTGAGTGTCACTAAAAGGAATTTTTCTTTCAGTATCACTTGTTTGGAAGCTTTTTTGCACATTTTGTCAATAAGGGGTTTGGAAGTATATTTAGTGGAAGTTCTTGAGAGTTCTTTAATGGAAAATTTAAAAATTGCTTTAATTATATGTGATTGCAACGGGTATTGAATAAAGGTATTAAAAAGTAAGTCATCATATAGAGAATATAAATGATTGCGCTGATTTAAAACTTTTTCATGTATGAACTATACAAAGAGAAATTACTGCAACCATCATGAAAATTTGAATGCTGGATTTTTCATGAATCAATGTTTCAGGTTTCTTTAGATAAAAAATTGAACCATGTCTACCTATTAATATAATTTTATTGCTGCTATTTATGGCATTTTAATAAGTCTTCTGACAGAAAGCTGTCAACGATTTAAGCCTAAATTAGTTACCACTGTTTTTTCAGTAGCGCAATCTAATGTTACGATTACGACTACTTCATGCTTTTCATTCGCTGGCAAAACCCCTTTTTAAAGAGGGGCACATTCACATTACTCACAAATAGAACACAGAATAACAACCATGTCCAAACCAGTAAGCCCAGATCATGGAGAGCATATGCTACCCTTATACCAAGATGCAGGCCTATTAATACAATAATTCAAAAATGCTTGAACTATGGAAATGAAATTTAATATGTGATTTGATTTGAGAAAATATAGTTTGAAATTTAACAGAACTTTGCAAATTTGATGCAGATATCCTCTGCAAAATTCCATGCGTCTAATTTGAAGAGGTTTTGAATTATAGTGTTAGCATATAGCTAGAAGTATTACTGTGTACATGAGAAAATAAAAAGAGAAACAAAGCAATTGTAATTAAAATACTTAGTATTTTTAAATCCCATTTATATTAATTGGAATAACATTGTATTTTCTTTTTTTCTCTTTCAGACTCAGAGACAATTTAAATATGGAAGCTAATCAGTATCTGAAAGTCAAAATGTGTACCTTTCACATATTCTTTTTATTTTATTATCAGGTTAGAGGAAAAAACAATATTAAATATTTAATTCTGATCCCTATTTTTATTCTTTAAACTATCGCTTTTAATCATTTATTTATTTATTTCAAATCATATAACTACATAATTAATAACTTCTAACTTTTCAAAAAAAGAAGCTTCCACGCACTAACACGCACTTTTTTTAATATTTTTGTAACACCTAAGAAAATTCCAGAAATGAACACTTATTTAACTCCCTTTTGCTCACAAAATATATCAGCTCGTTTCAGCAAAAATTAATAAGATTAACTGAAACACAACGCACATACCACGAGCGCACGATCACTGGAGATATTCCAAACATTTCAATTTCAGTCATTTGGTGGCGTATTAAAAAGCAGTGAATCGCATCGAACGCTATCTCCCGTTCCAAAGTTCGAAAACCAAGCAGATTGTGCCAGGTTCGAAGTCTGCGGCTAATGAAAATATAAATTCTAAAGGTTGTTGTTGGCAGAAAGTTTGACAATTATTGGAGCGTAAAAGCTTCGTGGAGGGTGGCAATAACCTAGATTAATGTCAAAGGATTAGTCGGGGCTGGGCCTGAGTGTCTCATTGCTTTCCCCTAAATGGCCATAAACACCAATTATGGATGTGTAAATGCCTCAGAGACCGAAAACAAGTTTGCGTTCGAGTAATATATGATATGAGATGGGAATGTCTATCAGTAAGTAATATTCCATCCAAATCAATATGGGCTCGATTTTTTTTACGATCTGCAGAATATTGATAGCTCTGATTAAATACAAAATGCTGTCACATCATATAAAAAAGCGATAATCTCTTTCTTTTCAAATGAGGGCAGAGCTTTGAAATTTCAAAGCGAATTATTGAATTTCAAAAACATTTTTTAATTTAAAAGTTGAAGAGAACATTGTTATTTTTGAAGTATGGTATGCATCAAGACATCTTAAAGTAAGAGTCTGGATGAATCAAAAAATCCTAATGAAAAAGTAAATAGTACTACATGCGAAAATGATTAGTGGTAATATTTAGCTCATTTATTAAGTTTTAATTTCTTTTCACTGTAGCTTAATGCTTAATCATGCTTAAATCATTTAAATTCCTCAACCTCGGAAAACAAGTTTGCTTCCAAGTAATATACATAACATGAGAGGAAATGTTTCTCAGCACGCAGTATTCCAAACAAATCAATATGGCTTCGAAATGTTTACGATCTACAACATATTAATTGCTCTGATTTACTAAATATGTTAAATGTTATCAAATCGTATTAAAAAACATCTTTGTATTGAAATGTCTGCAAAAAATTTGAAATTTCAAAATGAATTGTTTAATTACAAAAACAAAAATTCTTAAATTTAAAAATCCAAGAGCAAATGATTAGCTTTCAATGTATAACAGGGCTTCTTAATGTTATACCGGCTGAAGACTCCACGTTGGTATCCCAGGATTTTTTATATTTCACGGTTTGTTCGTTTTATTTATTTTATGAAAGTAATAATCATTTTAATCATTTGTTTATCTTATGGAAAAGTAAATTCATAATCTCTCAGAAAACTGGAAAAAAGGTCGGCGATTCAAGTCCTACAAATAGTTGAAAAAACAATCAAACCTGCGATCGGCATTGCGTTAAATTAGGAAGTGAATGGATCAAAAAAGCTATGATAAATAAATAAATAGAACTAGATTAATAGAACTAATCATTAGCTCAATTTAGCCCGTATTAACTTCATTCTAGAATATTTTATTATTTCCTGATCAGATTCCACTTTATACATCTAATTTATTCAACAGAAGCTTTGTAAAATTGCTGAATCGACTAAATGTCTTCCTTTCAAACACTCCGAGTGAAGCAGCAAAATACCGCTGACTTGACAAAAATCCTTTCAAAAGATCCCTCGGTTTCCCTTTCCTGATTCACGCAAAAATCCCTGACTTAATATTTTATTAACACTGTAAACAAATATTTTCTCTATCAGTATCAAATTATATGACAGGGATAAAATTTTCAATACCTTTTCCTCATCCTGCTCCGAGTCTTTTTGCGTTATGTGTATGTGTTTTTCGAGCTCGTCGCATGGATATTCTATATATACATACAAGACGCCTTTGAACCGGCTGGTTCGCCATGAGCAATGCGTTCGAAGATTTTCAGTTAAATATTTAAGAACCTCGTTCTCTTTGTAACTAATTAGCCAAATACATTTAAACTTCAAACTTCAATAGTCACATAACTCGTATTATTATAGAAGCCTTACGATTGTTTGTTCGTTGTACTACACATATCTTTGATTTGCAATCAGCTGTTGTGGAATCGTGTAGAAAATATCACATCTTATAATTATTCCATAACATTGCACTACCTTTTCAACACCTGCTGAGCATCATACTTTCCTCGGTTTAATTTGCAATAAGAATTAATTTAAACATTTCGTTTGAGTTTTTGTCAAAGTGACGGCAAAGCACTGGAGCACTCCTTCTTAATGCACTCCTAAAACTGCGTAAAAGACGGAAAATAGTTTTCACTATACTTATATACAATGAGATTTTGATAGGGATTTCTTACACATGTTGGATTTGGTAAGGAAATTATAGGAAACTTTTAAAAGAATTTGTTTTAGTCAACAAAATTTTATGACTTTACTCGAAGTGAGGGAACTTGTCGACTTTTAGCAGATTCAGAAATTTTTAGAAATCGTGTTGAGCTAATTAAAGATAAGAAGTGGAATGGGATTGGAAAATAAGAGAATATTCTATGATGTTAACATGTGTTAAATCGAGTAAAAATTAGGAAATTAATCAAAATTTAATTAAATTTTAAAGTGTTCATCAGGTGTGAGTGTGTGTGTAAAAATGTACAATGTAATGTAATGATATTTTAGTTTAATTTGTTTGGGCAATCACAAACGACAATGTCTAAATCTCAAATATAATATTGTGTGTGTGTGTTTGTGTGCATGTGTAAAAATTTCCAATGTCATGTAATGATATTTTTGTTTCATTTAGTTTGCACAATCACAAATTATAACGTCTAAATCTCAAATATACTGCTTGGATACTATTAATCTCATGTCAAAGATTAACGATAACAAAGTTAAGATGGTAGTTTCAATAAAAATGATTAATTCACGTCAAAGTTTATTATTTCGCAATTATTGTGCGCTAATTCCTTAAATAGTATTCTCTGGAATGACACATTTCTGTTTTGAGAATGTTTTTCGGAGACCAGTTCCGCTGATTTATTAATAAAAAGTTTGGTAGATAAAATTCATGAATCGTGTCTTTCGGCCCGAAAAGGGTTATCAAAGCACTTTTTTTAAAAAATAGCAATAACATTTTGAAAGTATAGCTCATTAATTAGAAAATTAATATAATTATTATGCAGCAGTTTACTACTTATTAGTGTATTATAATTAGGATTTCTTGTGCAAAAAAAATGAATAATTCTTTTTGAACAAAAGGGGGAAAAAAGACGTCTACAAAATACCCATTGAGCATTTATTCCATCGAATAGCCGATTAACAAGCTAAGAACTTACCAACTTAACGGACCAAAAGAGAGGCAGATCTGCTCGAGACACAATTCAAGCACAAAAGAAGCGAAATGCTATCAACAAAAGGACGAAGGAAAAAAATTGTCGGGACTTTCTTTTCCGTGAATTGAATTCCCTGAGTACCTGTCCAAACAAGCCTCAGAGTGAACTGATGCAGGGAATCAATCTATTAGCGTGGAGGGGAACCTAAATAGCCGGACGAAATGCGGCAGCTAATTTCTAAGTCCACCTCTTAATGCTTTTAGTTGCATCGGTTCTAGTTCAGGCTAGAAATCTTCGAAAAGAAAGTGGATGCCTTTTTATAAGGTGCTACCAAGTGCTGCGGTTAATAAAGTTTTTTTCGATGTTAAGGAGTTAATTTATCTTTAGTGTTATTAAATATTTAAATGCTGATTGATATTAAGATCAATTTTTGTATCTTTTTCAGTAGTTATTGAAAAACCCATGATTAATATTGCTATTTTCCTATGATAATTCCCTTTAGTTCTTGCCAAAGGACTATTTACTTTTTGTTGTTGGAAAATAAATTTTTACTTTGTCCTATATGAAATACATAGGAAATATTGTATTTTTAAAATATTCGAACTCGACATAACACTTTGACGAAATTTTAGAACTCCTTGAATTTGAAAAACACATTTTTGGCATTATGTCTTTCTGTCGGTCAGGCAATCTGTCTATCTACAAGTATGATAATTGAAAATCTACTTGAGCTAATTGAATGGTATTTGGCATACGAATTTATTATTTGGTTCTAATAATTCTTCTAATAATTTTGAATAAAATTCATTCGTAGGAACTCTTTTTGCCTGGATTTCCAAATACAAGAACTCAATAACTACAAAACGCTCAAAGTTTCAGTAGATAAAATTTGGTACACATATTCAGAATTTGATTAGAAACTAAAAATATAATTTCTTATTTAAATTATGAATCAAATCTGTCCAGCAGTTAACCGTTAATTGGTTACATTTCCTCTTTCATATAAGCACTATGGCATAAATCAATAAAATTTGGTATATTATCTTGTGACTACAATTTTAATTTCTTATCAAAAATTTAGTTTTAATCGGTTGTGAATAAGTCGTCCAAAATATATATCTTATATATTCAGTAAAAATAAATTTCAGCCAAAGGTTCATATTTTGCAACTAGCGTTCACTAATGCCATTCAGGGTATTCGTGGCGTTATCCAAGGTTCACATTTACATACGAGAAGGATAAATAGTTTATTAGAGAGTATTCGAGAAAGCTTCATGGAGACCACATCATTGACAATTTAACAACTTAATTGCAATAATTCAAAATATTGCTTGAACCTTTTGTTTTTAATTACAGCAATTCATTCTGTTACTAAGACGATAAAGAAGGCAAATATTGCTTGGACTTGTTGAATTTTGTAAAAGAATTTACTCACTATACATGTAAATTGGGTCGCATTAATATTTAATTAACTTATTTATTAATTAATCTATTAACTTATGAAAAAATACTTTGCAAAAACGTTGAAAAAACATGTTTCATAAATATACTAGCGTGAAAAATTTTAATACTTAACTTATCAGGCAGAGCTTAAAAAATAATAAAATTTCATCATTTCCTAAATGGAACAAATAAAATTATATGAAAGATATTAAAGTCTTGTCAAACTTCTGACTAACCATTTTTAAATCTAATTATAATTCCCATAAAAAGTTTTTAGCCAAATTTAATAAACTATAAATATAATCAATCATATCTTTTAAATATAACCATCCATTTCGACTATTTAAAAAAAATCCAAATCTTATATATTTAAAAAAAACACGTTTTATTTAAAAAAGAAAATTCTATAAAATTTTTCTCCATGAAAAAAATAAGCAAAATAATGTACTGTAAACGTATTTCCGTTTTATAGAACAGAGTTCAGTGAAAAAAAAAAATTAAAAATGGTTGAATACCAAAACTCCCTTAGAGCGTAAATACAGCAGCTTGGGAAGATACAGCGGCATGTAAAGGAATTTAGAATTTTGAAGTTTTTATCCCGAAGTATGACACTGAATCCATCATCCCGAAGAAGAGATAGCCCTCTTTTTTAATGCGTTCTTTTTCATCTAACTTCGGTGTAAGCTGAATCTTGCTATTTTCCCCTCGCGAGTAGAGCATAATCGAAAGTACTCTTTCTACATCACTTATTCTGTTTACTCCATATCATTTGGAGCATAGAATAGCCGAAAGAGATGTTCAGTTAAGTCTGTATACTTCAAAGAATTTCTTTAAAGCTATTACTGGACAAACACGAGTTAAAATATGTAAAACAATAGAATTATATAGAGTCGAGTAAAGTCTGTTTTCAGTAATCATATAGTAATAATTTTTATTATTTCTTTTTTTTTCTGTCTTGCATATGAAGTACAGAGTAATTATTTAAATCATCAAAAAAGCTCGAATTCGAGATTTTAATGAGTACATAAATATATTTCACACTTACTGAATTCTAAAAGAGCATTTTTGGAATTATATTCGTCTGTTGTTGTTGCTTATCCCCCGCGGATTGAACACTAATTCAAACCAAGTCCTCGAGATCGATTTGCGTGATAAGATTGTAAACTGACTCCTCCTCATTCAACTCACGGAGGCGCCAATACAATCAGTGATATGAGGGAGAGAAGCTTCAGCCAGGCAGTGGCGAGGGGTACACATATTTTGTCCTCTCCTGAAGAAAAGACTTTTCAATATGGTCACACTTAAGCTTAGAGCGTGTGAACACTCCTTGGACTGTAACTGACCGTGAAAAGAGGTAGCATGCAGCTTCAATTTCAGGTGAGGAATCTCAAGGGCTGAAGTCTGAATTATCTTTGTATCTGCTTAGCCTCAGTTGTATATTACGGGATTGTCTTCTCATTGTGAGTGGCCCAACCAGGAGAGAATCTTCAGACATACATTGTCCACCCCCTTCCAGGAATACCGTCCCGTTACTTTGTAGCAGCCTAGCAAGACTTTGGGAGGAATACTTCAGTCTTTCTATAACATCGGTCACGGAAATTCCATATCAATAATGCTTCGTTCAATGGTAGAGGATTTATTAACCGTCACAAGAAGTCTGTCGATGACAAAATAACTTTAAATTTTTTTTAGCTATATTGCTGCAATCTGGTATATGGTCTCTACACTAAACATATATATTTCCATAAAATTTTGTACATAATCTATTCAGAGAAAATCTCTGTCCGGTTATCAAAATATAAGTTGGCATGATAGCTACAAAAGGAAGAGATCTCGATAGATAAAATTTGTTCATCTGATTTCACATCTAAAATCTAGATATATAAAATTAAACCCATCTAGGAGTTTATCTTCTGTCGCTTTCACAGACATTTAAATATGATAGATGAAAACCTAAATAATTCACAATCATTAAATTTAATACATAATTTTGTGACTATTATTGTCGATTTGTGTGGGTTTTTTCATTTCAATCAATTGAAAACAATGCATTTGAATCAAAAATTTGATTTTTGGATGATTATTGCTAAAATCTAAGGATTAATAGCTAAAACTGTTACCAAGAATCAAACAATAAGCTCAATGAAAATGGTAGATAGAACACCATTTACTTGCATAACATTTGGGGCCAAATCTAAAATTCACAAATGAGAAGGTAAGTAACACATTTATTAGAGAGTGAGTAAGAATGTTTTGGAGAAAGGAGTATCTAATGACGTTAGAACAACAGCCAAAAAAAATCAAGTGATAACGCAGCAAATCTTATACTGCATTCGCGATTAATAATAATTTGAAAAGGTGATCAATATTGATAACAGGGCAATTTTGGAAAGTTTAGTTTCCTCAAATTTAAATAATTCTCTTTTCAAAAAAATGGTTAAGTATTCCAGCTTAAATAAATTTATTTCCAGATTAAAATTTGATGATCTGCCATTCAAATTACTTATTTTTAAGTAGTTTGTCTGGATGTAAAAATGGTAAATGTCTTCCGCCAAACATTTATCATTTGGATTATAAAAAGGTCATATTTTTTTCTGGTTAAAAAATTAATATACTTATAAGCAATAATGATAAGATTTTGAACATTACTTGAAACGGAGATAGCTAGTTTTGATTATCAAAAGTGGCATCCCTAAACCTTTCTCGCACACACTTTAGTAAGAGTGTTAAGTAAGAAATTGTCAACCTTGGATAAAGCAGAGAGCATCTTCATGTCATGTACATGAATTTAACATACGATAGTTATGAACCAATCAGGCCATCCTTGGTGAGTTTTTTGGCAATCCTTGGCTTGCAGACAATAGTGTATGAAAATAAATTTGTACTTTAAACTAATTTTCCCGAAACGATTGAAACAAAAATTCGATACAGAATTACAATTCTTCTCACGAAATTACATACTAATTTTGACATATTTAAAGCATTGCATTTTGTGAGTTGTTTACCCTCTTTCTAAATACAGACTGATAGACGGTCAACCTCTCGTTGGATTTGATTGAAAATTTGTTAGATGTTTACACCATAAATGCTGTTTCTTTCTATTGAATTTTATCAATTTAGCTCTTTTCATTTTGTAGTCATCGCATTTACTTATATTCGAACAGCCGGATAGAATAACTTCCTCTGAATAAAATTTATTCAAAATTCGATAAAAATGAAGTAAATACTTTAAAAACAAGGAACGGTATACCAATAAATACCAAATTTCAGCAGTCTACCTTAAAACAGTTTTGAATTATATTTTTCACACACCAACAGCCAAACAGATGTAATATCAAAATTCGATTTTCGAACTTAGGAAGGTCTGAAATATGGAGATTAGGGAAAATCCAGAGTTCAAATATCTTGGCGATTAAAATAATTTTTCTATATTTCTTTTAAGAGAAATTAAAAAGCATATCACGCCTACTTATCCAGAAAAAAAGTAAAGAAACTAATTATTAATGATTGAATATATGAAAGAATGTCAATATTTGTTTAAACTTCTAATATTCATTCTCCTTTCTCGCTTAAGCTAAATATTTAACATTCATTTTTCTTTACGATTTTCAATCGATTTCTACGCCTATTTTTCTTACATTTGGTTCGTTGCCATGGGGTTATCACTAACGGCATTTTATTCCGTAAAAAGAAATACAAAAATAGATTTCACGCTTTGAGTCTTAAAAATAGTTCAAACATCGTTCTAAAAAGTAAAAACATCCGAAAGACATATTAAAAGCAGGAAAATAATAAAAGATTCTAGAGTAGATTCTAGATTCAAGTTTAGCAGAACGAACGAAATCATTTTGACTCGTTCGTGTTTTGATCGGGCCAGGGAGATAAACAAGATGTATTTAAATACATCATTAACTTTTCCAGGATTTTGTAAACACTTTCTTGAGTTATTTCGTCCATCTCGTATCAGTAAATAAAAGGTAGCAGACGCTCTTTAGATCTTAATCAGTTTTCGTTTTTCCTTTTAATGCTGTATATTATTTTATGTCTTAAAGTTTCTTTTCAGCTAAGAAGATCAACAACAATCTATTGTTTACTGTCTCTTAATAATACTTCCGTCCTTGTTTATTGTAAGGCTCACAGTATGATGACAATAATACAGTGGGTATAAGTTTTTTTAAACTTTACAGTCAGTCGTACCACTGCCACAGAACCAAGCCATATAAACAAGAATTGTTGTGACTGTGTGTTCTGCTCGTTAGCTATCCTAACTTTTGCATAAGAAAACGACCAACAAAAGTCCAAAGAATCTTCAAACTGTTGGTAAAAGGCTAGAAATCTTTTCCATCATTTCTTTTTGGTATTTTTAAATTCTCAGGGTATTGTAATATTGTATGAAAATTACTATTCATAAAGAACCTTCATTTGAGTTCGACAAATTATGTTATGCAATGATTGACTCGGCTTATTTCCTCATATAGACATGCATTGTCAAGTATACATCTAAATCCGTAGTATTCAGAAAATCTTTCAAGTCCTGAAACAATTTGTACTGTTATCATGGGGTGAAATATTGTTTTTGAAATTTTTGGTCCCGGTATGAATTTATGTATAAGGCATCCTTTTCTGAACATTATCTACCTATCCTGTCCCTTTGTAATTCGCAACATAATATGTAATTTAAAATGTGATGTTTTTTCTTTCCTCTTTTCTTTTTATGTACCAATATGCGTTTTCTCTATAGGGTGCGTTATTGTTTGAAAGAATCAATGACATCATGTGTAGTTTGTTCCTTGGGGCTAGGTCGGGTTGCTATTCAGCAGTCCTATCAAGTTTATCGAGTGGACTCCTGCTTGGTAGGCCTATCGCATAGTATATATACTTGCATCTATTCTACCACTGCATAGTCATATCTCCTCTCATCTCCTTTAACATTTGGAATGACTTTTGAATACAATATCTATTGGATCTTTATGTGAAGCCTTTCTTCGGGACTTTTCCGTTACCTGGCGCAAATGTCGCCAATGTAAACCGAACTCGCGCCAAGCGAAGCGAATGGAAAATAGCCAACGAAATAAAAGTCGTTGACAAAATTTGGTGGGATTCTGCAAAATGTGACGATTTCTCGCTGCTCCCGGCTAACGAAAAAGGTACCATTTCTTGCATATTCATCTGATCTCTCGTTTTCGCATATTCCGAATGTGAACCTTAATTTGATTATTATAATATATTTGTTATCTTTAGCTTTTCTCAAGTTTTCTTTAATTTTCCAGATTTCTTTATTTTTGTGGTTTGTTTCGTGGATTTTATTGCCTGAAATGCTGACATAAAGTCTGAGAATATAGAGCCTCTATACCTCTCTGTCATCCAGCCCTCACACTAATCAATTGCCTGTTTTATTGCAACGACTCCGGCTTGATAATTTCTATCGTGATTAGAAATACGAACCTGGGTTGTGAGCTTAGTTGGATAATAAGAAACGACAATTTTTTTCTCGTAATTCCAGAAAACACGTAGTAATATTATATATATATATATATATATATATATATATATATATATATATATATTAACCTTTTAAATAGCATATATTTCACTATTTTAAAATTTCATAAATATGATTTGGTACACAAAATGATATGGCGAAAATTTGACTCAGCTAACCGTATCGATTGTTTGCTGCCGATTAAAACTTATGTGCTCTTTATGCTATGTTCTCGTGTACTTCCCATCTGTGTTTGCGTCATCCATTTTTACATGCTAGATAAATGTCGTGTTTTTGTTACAGTACCCATTTCAGTTTACAGCCACTGTCTTGAACACATTGATTGTCTCCAATTTTACTTGCCTTAAGTGTAACTTTCTTCAAAAATATTAAGTAATTCTTGTAAATACCAAAAATATACGATATCCAACTTGATATTTTACTCTTTTCCTAATCCTTTGGAATATCACACAGATAGTGTCTAATCTATTAATTAATTTAATTCATTGGATCCAGTAAATTTGATCTAGAAACTCATTTAAAAGTCATATTATTTTTATTACATTTTGCATTTAAAGTAAAAATAATTATATTCTATATCCAGACATTAGCGTGTTGACATTAAATGCAATAAATTAAGCTTTTCATCTCTTCATAGGTTGAAGTCTAAAACTTCCCATCTCTACTTAGTTTGATGTCTAAAGCTTTTCATCTCTAGTGAGTTTGAAGTCTAACACAATTTTAATTTAAGAAGCTTTATCGGTAAATAAATTTCAGTTAAAAGGTTGAGGAGGGAAAGAAAATATTTCTATGAATTCTATGTTTCAAAAGCATTTAGAATGGAAAAGAAATACTTTCAAACCATATGTTTTTCATCCATTGCTTTCATTTAATCGTTTATCAGAATAGACATTTCTGGAAAAATAAATAAATCGATGAAAAATACAATGAAAATACCTATAGTTACTTTTATAAAGTTTGAGCGAAATGAAATATTTCCATTAGCCTGCATTTTGCCTCACCATACAGAGCAGAATCAATCTTCCTCAAATTTCCTGCCACGCCTTAACCACTTCCAAACTAATCCTATACCCAGCTACTGAGCAGCAAAATAAAATCTTTGAAAACCAATCAATATAGGGTACTTATACAAAAGGTAAAGGAAAATTTCATTTCCTCCTTCTGGTAAAAGCGTGGCTCTCAAAATCTTTCTAAATTATGTGCATCACAAATACTTTTCATCCCATCTACCATTCTAGATTTTTATCCTTTTTTTAAAAAAGAATTTTGAAAAGTAACAGTGTTCATTAACTAGTGCTTTTAAGGAATCATTAGATTTCTCAGTGAATTATTCATTGTATCTCAAACAGATATTTCGTGTATTTGTGAAAGAAAGTAGCAAATAACTGTTCTTTCTATGATAAATTTAATGAGTGTTCGCTCTCAGATTGATAATAGTCATTTTCGCAACAGTAAGTATTAAGAGTACCTATTATTTCCCATATTTGGATGTCTTTTAAGCCATATACATTTTTAAAAAATCATTTCCATTAATGAATAGTAACAAAAATATGCAACATACATTTTATTTTATATTCTTTCTAAATCTGATTTACACGTAAGAGAAAGTATCTTATAAAATGCTCCGATATTGTTAAAATATTTTCTTAGATCAATTTAAGAACTGATAATAATAATTACATTAAAAATTGTTTTCCAAAACATATCTGTATAAGTAAATTCTTTAATTATATGTTAATTTCTATTTATTTATAATTATTTTTATAAATAATATAAAACTTTAAAATAAAAATTTGCTCTCAAATTCACTACCAGGTGGCAACACTAGTGTGGAATCAAAATTCTATCACATTAGTTTAATTTACTATTGAATATAAATATTGTTACAAACCTGTAACATTGCTTTCGAGCACGATTCATTCAATTACAAGGAAGACCATTTAACGATCAGCCCTGATGCTGATTGGGTGTCCCGTCAGTCATCTCAAAGTTTAGCGACAAAAGAGATATTACTGGAAACTTCGAGAAATTTGGCAATTGAGCCAATATAAATCGAGATACTCCTAATTGATCCAGAAACTTTTCGTCGCACTTCCCGGAAACTATAAAGGACCGGCAGTCTCAAGCTGCAGTGAATCGAAGACAAGTAACGAATCATTGAGAGGATAACGAAGCAACTGCAAAATAGTCCAGCGTTGTGTGGAGCTCAAACAAGTTCTGAACTGAGATATGTTCCGAATCTTGACGTTTATTGTAAAATCAACATCGTATCATGTGTAGAGTAGACAGTGATATAATAGTGAATTGGCAGTTGGATACAGCTAAAGCGAGAAGACAGGGTAGAATTTCTGCCGTTTGGCGAAACTGTGGTGTGAAACTCCGAATATTTCCTCTCCTGCTAAATTCTATCTGATCTCTTTTATTCTATGGTCGCTCTTACTACCGAATTATTACTTGTGGGCTACAGTCTGTAGTATAGTCTGTCTGCTGTTGTATATTCGTCTCGGTTGTACATACTTGTCTTTATATTAATATTTTCCTGTTAAATAAACAACGATGTTGTTTTTTACTGAGGCCTACTGACTGTTTCCACACCATATACCCATTACAAGTGAACTAGGTTATTTTAACGTCATAGTAATGGAACCCCTAAGAATATTAGAGTAGTGAAATTTATGGGGGTAGGATATGTAACATAAATTTTAAAATATTATATCAAATAGGAAATGATGACAAGATTATGAATTTCGATCTTTAAAAACATAAAGCAAATCAATTTAAATAAAAACAAGTAAAAAGTATTGACTGAACATAATATAAATTTAATTACGATTTTTTAACAGCATGTTAAGTTTTGCGACTATGTGTATAGGGATTTCTGGCTCTTGCTTCATGAAATCCAAATCTCAAATTTCTTACTATTCAAGATTTAGTTACATTTTTCATCTCCGAATTTTTCGTCTATAAAAGGCTAAAAAAAGCTTCCCATTCTCCGCTGAATCAGCAATTTCCTATAAAAACCGAGTCCAAGCATTATTCCCCGGTCTTGAAAATCTATATAACGTGATTGATTCTTACGAGGCGGACATGTTTCTTAGCTGAGTAAGCAATCCCCTTTCATTCTGTCTTAGACAAAAAACGGAAAGCTGTTCCTCAGATGGTTTTTAAAGAAACGAACGTGACGAAAGTTATATTTGCAGACGCATATCTCTGTGCAAATACGCCATAAAATTCCGAAATAAAAATCGTTCTAACAAGATGAGTTACATTCGGGTGATCATGTAAAAAGTATCTTCAGGCTTGAAAATAATTTTATCTTCTTGTAAGCGAAGTTTTAGAAAAAAGAAATTGCTGTAATTGTCAAAAAAAAAAAAACTATCTCTATGTTGCTAAGATTAAATCTCTCGAATCTCCACATTTTAGATTTCTCTGAGCCTGCAAAAATTGTCTCTGGAATTATAGTACTTTTTATATGGGTCTGCATGTCTATTTGTTCATTGGCCAGTAAATATGATTACTATAGAGGAATAAGGAATGAAATAAAATAATAATAAATTTTATATGAAGTTCGTTCATCACAATTGTGCATTGATATCTAGAGAAAAATCAATCAATAGAAAATTTCCTATAGAACCTTCATAATAGTTCAAAGTTTTCGAAAATATTATAGATTTATTCTTATTACATATCTATATTAATAATAAAGGTGTGTGTGTGTGTGTGTGTGCTGGCCCTTCTAGAAGCCACATCATTTCACAAATATCTAACTTGGAACATAAGAAAATATGAGAATGTGCTTATAAAAACGACTTTTTAATTTTTTTAATTATAAATGTAATAATTAAATGTATTAATTAAAAATTATAATGAATTTTGAGAGTTTCTTAAAATAACTTCCCAAAATATTATTGAACAGAAAAGAATTTTGCATCATTTCAAAATATAAAACAAAGTTAATCTAATGATTCCAATTCAAAGTAGCACCCATTTTTGTTGAGTTTTAGAATTCTTTTCAAAATGTCATAACTGTTTTTTAAAATATTTGCCATATTTCCAACAAAAGAATCACTATTATCATGAAATTGAAATTATTCATGAGCATTAAATGGCATTATTTTTTTCCATTGTTGAATCAGTTTAGTTATCTTAATGTCACGTTTTAAAGCAACACTAGGGCTAGGGTGAATCATAGTTTAATCCCCTCCCCTCTTCGAAATATTGCCGATGACGAGCCAAAACAGGCCTTTTTTCTGGCAGTCTATTATCTTTCTCCTTTGTTATAGGCTGTGACTGGATTGGGAGAAATACGGCGCAGAACAATGGTTTTCGAGTTGGCGTATTTTGAACACTGCGCCAAGCGGGGGGTTAAGCTCCGGTCGTTTTGGAATAAACCTCGAAACTTTGAATCGCGATCAGATGGTAAGGACGAACCCTGAACTGGCACTCTCTCTTCATATCTTCACGCCACGCTAGATGTAGCGTGCGCCATACTCATTATCACGACGGTTATTCCGAGGAATCCTGTCTTTAACCTAAAGACCTCCGGTTCCATCTTCTGTTGAAGATTAAGGGGCAAGGAATCTGCTTAACCCTGAACTGGGGGTGCGGTCTGTGAGACCACTAGCTATGGACATTCGCTCACCCCTATTCTATTTTCAGCTCATTTGAATAGATTGGACCGGGAATTTCCTGTTTCGTGATCTCCATTACACCTGCACTTTTTCAACTGGTTTTAGCATATGGTTTTTAAAATAATTCAGTTATTTCTTTTAGCGAAGTCACTGAGACCGCTCCTTCACATTAGTGTCTCAGTGATAAAAAAGGCTTAGCAGATGAAGAGAAAACTTGGGCCTAGAAATATCACCCAATTTACTGATTATATAATGAAGCAATGCTGCAGATGCTTTTAAATGAAGCAAAAAATGATTTGGTATAAGGATAACTGTACAGAAGAGTTTTTCGATGACTTTTCAGAAGAGTTTGATATGTATGCTCAAACATAATTAATTTTTCAGTGATAATGTTTTTTTTAATTTATTATTATTATATATAGCATGATTTTTGTACTAGTTCTTGTTTAAAAAGTCCTCCAAAACCTTGCTATGATAATCACATAAGCCGATAAAAAATAAAAGGGCAAATTTTACCCTTTTTCAAATAATTGTGGAATTTTACATTATATTACTTTCCATATACCTTTATATACTAAAAAATAAATATAATTTAAAAAAGTATTAAGTAATAAGCTTTTTCAAGAGTATTATTTATTGTTACATATAATTTGAAAAGAAAATGTATGTTCCAACGCATTTACTTTTTTCAGTGATAAAGTATTTTGAAAAACTTCTAAAATATTTATATAATAAGAAAAATGCCTGTAGAACAAATTGGATGATTTTCAATCTAATACTTTCATTAGAAAATGTGATGTAAGTGTAAAGAAAATGCGGTCTCGTAGACAGCACCTGCCCAATTACGTCCTAAATTTTCATCTCCCCAGCTAAGGGTTAATATTTATGTTTACAAGACAATTTAAAAAAATGTGCTGTCATAATATCACGAAATTTAAAGATAGTTGAACAGGATGTTTATTTTAACACCGCCATCTTGTAAGAAACACTTTTTTTGTTGCCGGCATCCTGGCTTAAAGGTAGCGCGTCTTCCTTGCGATTTGTTTGGGCGTCTGGAATTCGGGTCCTGGTTCGGGCATGATAGTTCTTCCCTTGTGTTCTATCTGAGATGTTTGAATGAGTTCCCCTGTTAAAAGGGGCTGTGCAAACGAATGTGTGTGTTTCATCTTCATTTGAGCTAGAAGTCAAATGAAGAGGAAACACACCTTCAGCCTTCGGGTACTCAAAGGTCTACTCAGAAGCTACTGCATCCCACTTCCGTGGTAACACCCACAATCATCATCATCAACAACTGTTTCTATTTGGAAAAATCTTGCTCACGTTGAGCAAAAATTAACTACGGCAATTAAAATAAAGCAGCTTTAATGTCAGAAATATTGATAGAAAGACATGAAATTATATCTAGGTGATTTTTTAAAATTAAGTGGGATCAATATTCCTGCATATCAGCTATTAACCAAAAGAAACTAGTAAATGAACACAGCCCAAACAACATGCAATTTTATGACACTGGCTAGCTATCTTCTTACAATCCTTTAAAACTTCTACATTCACGAAATACAAATATCCTCATAAAAATAATGAACATTACATTAATTTCCCACTATTGATACGAGTTTTATTAATCTAGTTATTTATTAATTGATTTATTCTGGTTTGTGTGTAAAAGGGCAAATTAATAAATAAGTAACATTAATAATATCAATACTTAAATAATTTAGTGTGTAACTCATTTATCTGCATCCCAATTCTGACTAAATTATTGCACTTTGCTTCTTTCCGCCACTGGATGTCTATTTTAAGCTTGAATGCGAATTTATTAAAATTAATTTAATGAAATTGATAGGAATTAGATAAATTTCCCTTGAAATAGTCTTAATAATATATTTTGTAATGAAATTCGTATATTTTGGAATTTATAGGAATTAGATATATTTATATTTTATTCGTAAACGACATGCAAATTTTCTTTTGAAATAGAGTAATAATGTCTTTGCAATTGACCAATCACTTTACCCTCCCCTCCTCGTTAACCGATTGGTTCTAAATTAATACCTATCCACTTAATCATGAACTCTCCATAGAAGCCAATTAACTTGTCATAAATCGATATTGATTTAATAAACAATAAGAATAACAAACTCATCTTTGAGTGAAATTATTATCGATTGCAAATTTCCACATTCAGTTTGAAAGCGCTGAAAAGTATTTATTACTTAATATGGTGTATAATATTAATGTTATAACGTTGCGATGTTCAGTGATCTTTCAGCAAATGTGTAATGAGAAAATACATATAACTATTTGTCAGTCTGCCACAAAAACTCTTCCTAAAGGGTGAAGATAGGAATCTGAAATTTGCATGTCATATACTACTATCTATTTTTAGGCAAAATACGGTGTTTTCAATATGCAAGATTTATAAAATTAAATTTTTATGATTATACTCACTTAATAACTTCTGAAATATTTATAACAAGAAAATGATATATATTTCACCTTAGAGAATAAATCATGTTTTTAAATGAGAATTATTTTACAATTTTTCTTAACTTTTAAAAATTAATTTTAAACCCAATTAGCAGCTATGTGAAATAAACTATTCAAAATTAAATCAATCGACTGTTCCATCAAATAAACCATTCATCTGTTAAAATTGTTCAAAAAATTCAATACTTTTTTTTCCAATATTCACATAAATGCAGAACTTTTGTATAAGCCATTATTTTGCTACAATAGTCTTTTAATCAGCACCCATAGCTATCCAGCAATAGTTTAATTATGTTCTTTATGAGAAAATTTGTTTTCAAAAATTTGTTAATGATCGCATTTAGCCTTTAAATTACTAGAATCCTCTGCTACAATTAGAAAGAGCTTTTTTAGCTAAAGTTTTTTCTACCATTCACATAAATATAAAAAAAGAAGACAATACTTTGCGTTATTATGGTAATAAAAATAACATATGATGAAATTTGTGTTATTGCCATAACAATGATAACGAGGGGGGGCGGGTGACATCCCGAGGTTACTAGACAGGATAATTCAGAGCTAAAGTAAAGTACAGGATTTATGTACTGACTGAGAAATCAGACGATATGGGAAAAATTAAAAAAGGCTGCATCGAAAATTTGCTATAGTAAATTAAAAATGTTATGAGTTCTTAGATAGTTTTAAATATCTGTACTCTTAGCAAAGGCGATAAATATCAACTAGTTAATAATTTACAAATTCTTGAAGGTGTGTCTAGACTGAATAAATAACATATAATAACATTTCCATAAATGTAATAACCTTAATAGCAATTCAAATTACGAATACCATCTGTAAATACTATGAACTGAAATAAATGATTTCTAATTTATATTCTGTTTATTACAATGCATTAATAATCAAGTTATTGATGCAGAATCTTTCGAAATTTTGAAAAATGTTAATTGAATATGTTATTATTATATTTTAAAATAAATAATGAATTTATTACAACAGTGTTTAACAATTTTCTATTCTTCATACAATTACTAATTTCAAATAATCTATTGAATATATTCTCCTTATATTTTTAAAGAAATAATGAATTCATTACAACCACTTTTAACAATTTTTAGTCGAGACACAAACACGAATTTAAAATACAATCTGATTACTTAATTAAAATATACTTAATCTTATGAAACCAAAAATTAATTACATAGTTAACCTTTGAAATTTAAATAAGAAACTCTATCATTAAAAAAAATTACTTGAATATTTAACAAATTTTATTTTCCGAAGTCAGCACATTCTCACATTTTCATATTAATTTTCTGAATCACTTGTTTGTAGAGGGGGGGGGGTAGAAGGAAATAGATCTAAAAATAAAAAGATATATGTACATAGGAATTAAAAATCTCTTTTAAATATTAATAATCTTTAAAAAAGAACCGACAACTAATCCTGTTTCAAGAGAAGCGCAAATTGGTTTCGAAAGTGGGCACTAAAATGCTGATATGACAAAATTCACTTGAAGGGACTTAACTTCTTACTCCCGAAAAATAAGGAGGGACTGAAGATTTTAATATCACACACACTCCCCACCATTCAACATCCCCCCCTCTTTTTAAAAATCACGGCACGCACGATTCCATGCCGTTTGATTAAAAATTTCATCATCACAGGATTTCTTAACTACGAGGAAGAGGAAGTAAGATGCCAGAAAAAATTTCGTCGAATGAAGTTAGAGAAAGGGCCTACGGCCCCCGCTGCTGGAGAAGAGTTTTCGGGAAGTGGGGGAGGATAAAGGATGGTGTTCTTTTTCTAGTTCGTCTTTGCTAGGGGTACAAAAGTAAAGACAGAGAAGGGGGGGAGGACTTTGTGACTCCTCTCTCAGTTCGAGCCCAATCGATAGCTAAAAGGTGGCGGCCAATCCATTCCAACAATTGAGAGGGGGTGTCGTTTGGAGGACTTTTAGAGCAAGATTCACCTGGGAATGGGGCAGATCGTCGGTTCAGAAATAAACACTGCTGCCTCAGATAATTTCAAAAAGAAAAAAAAAGTATTATTGGTTTATCTTAATTGGTGATCCTTATGTCCAATGTGAGTTTTAAAGCTTTCTGCATTTTAACAAAGCTGAATATGCATTTTTTTACTTCATTTTTCCGCTCCTAAATAAAATAGGAGTATTTGATCAAGTAAACTTTTCTAGACATTTTTGCCATTTTCTATTTAGCACTTAATTTTAGCCGAAGAATTGATTCTCGTAACCAGATAGAAGCGGCTGTTGAGTTCAGAGACAAGCAGAACTTCATAAACTATTTCACAAATAAAAACAATCGTAATGGAGGTAAAAAAGATAGGAAAAAGTAGCTTAGTCTCTAAATAACCTAAAATTTCAAATCGTATATTTTAAAAAATATTGCTTCATCTTTTTTCAATGAAGGACTTCTAATGAAAGAAACCTAATATACTGTGTAATTATAAATTAACATTCTATCTTTTCAGGGCTATTAAAAAATTATTTTTCGGAAGTTACAGATAACAGTTGGAAGTTTAATACGGCATTCCACTATGAGTACACATTTTAAGTCTCTCAAAAATACGAAAGATATCAAAACGATATAACAGTATATATCATACTTATCCAGCACCTTCGATACAACGCCTTAAAAGCTTGAAGATGATATTCATTAAATTAGTTGGTAACAATGAAACAAACACTTGCTGTTTAAAACACCTAATAAAAAAATATTATGTATGGATAGCTGCATTTTTTCACATCTTCACTTTAGACACGCAGAACGAAAAGGCAATAAGAGTTATGGTACCGTTTCTAGATATTTCTCATTTGTAAAGGGACTCACATTGAATATTGCACTTATAGCTGTATTAATATACTTATAGCTGCTTATGTATTGAACATTTATAGCTGTATTGTAAGTTTTTAATGTGAGTTTCAATTATTTTTCATTTCCAATGGCCTATAAAGTTATATTTGTTTTATTTTCTTTTAACTGATCTGAAAATTTGAGATATTCATTTATAATCTCTCTATTAAAATAGACGAATTATTAATGCAAAAGTAAAATCGGAAACTAAAGGTAAAAAGAAAAAAAAATCAGAATAGCAAAGTTGAATTTTGCATAGTAGGAATGGAAATGCAAAAAGAAAAAAAAGTAACGCAGTTTACCGCCTGATATATATACCCAGAATAGACCAGCCACTATTAAACTCAAGGAGAGGAATCTTTCGTTTTCGGAGTCGGGTATTCTACACATATAGTGTGATGGGCGATTTTTTTATATATACTGAGCAAGTCTGTATGCAACCCTAAGTTATATGTCTAATAATTATTTACACAATTTCTGTCTTCTTTCTCGGTTTTTTTACAATCACTATTTTCATTTCCGTTGCTTATTAAATTATCAAATCAGAAAAAAGTATTTTTTAAATGATTTCAGGAGCGCAGCAGCTCTACAGCCCTTTAGCATGTGTAAATCAAGAAGACATCGGTCAAAGAGAATCAATATCATTAGATAATCATTTTGTAACCGGAAATACGCTCTACTTCCAGATAAACTGTCATTGGAAGTTTTTTTTTCCCTTCAAATATTGTAAACAAGCCGTTGTTATATTTTTCTGCAAGAGGCAGATGTCTTTATTTTTTCATTAAAAAAAAGGGTGTGTTTTTTTATCCAATGCCTGATTTTTTTACTCTTCTTATTTTTATAAGGAGAAATACTACAACAAGCTCAAAAAGGATGCGCATCTGCTGTGAAAAAGAAACGGTAATATTTAGAAAATTTATTTATATTGTGAGTTAATGATTAAAAATTAAAGACAAAGGAAAAAAATTAGTAGTGGTAAAACAGAAAAAAAGAAAGTTGAAGAAATGACCTTTATAATTTTCCTCTAGTTAGGAATAAGCTGCTTGGTTTTGCAGCTCCAATATCATTATTTATATCAATATTCTAAATGCCACTGGCACGCTAACAGACTTTTCGAGTAGTTACAAAGAGAAACAACTGTAAGCATGAAGGCTATAAATGTAGCAAATCATTCTTTCAAAGTTTCAATGCGACATTTTTGTAGTTGACAATAGCTGACAAAGGTCTGAGATAATTTTCTTATTGTAAAATGTAGCTAATAACCTTCACTTGCCACTATCTTATCTACAACTAAAAAACAAGATTTTTCTAATACGGATTATGAATATTCTGACATATTACAGAGTAAATCCTGTTATATTATTCCAAATGTCTAACTTTACCAGATTCTACTTATTTTTGTCCTTTAATAACAACACTCAAGTCCATATTACATATGATTTGGTGCTCGTGTAGGTGGAAGAAGACATTTTAGAATGTTTTAGAGCTGGATATCTTCTCAACCATTTTCAACGACGTGCTACGACGTTTCTATAACCTTTGAAATGACACTCCGAGTTACTTCTAAACTTGCTGAATAGATATTTGTTGGATACTTTTTCCAGCTATCGACGCTCGTAGATTCTTATATTCTGTTTTGCTTTATAATTGCTTCCTTTCGGCAATATTCTAAAATTAGTTTTCCTTGAATAATTCCTATTTGATGAAACTTCTAAAATTATCTTTATCTCTCAACATCCTATTTTAATTGCCTCCACTGCATCAATTTCTTTAGCTGGAGGCACTTTGACAACAAAATGTTAAGCTGTAACAAACACCATTACACAAAGTTTGTTCCGCTAAGTGCAAATTGCGTTTATTTGTTTAAAACCGCATTATCGCATTTAAATTTGCATAAGCCTTTAGTTGTGCTTAAGCTAATTAATTGTGTATAAATACTGGTTTTTGTTCATATATATATATATATATATATATATATATATATATATATATATATATATATATATATATATTTGGTTTTTCTAGCAAGCTTTATTTTTTGAAACGCTGTTTCAATTCTGCTAAATTATTCTTCACATCCTTGTCACATGGTATAGTTGTCGAAATTTTTACACCCCACTGTATCTCTAATTAATTATCAATTTAATAATAAACTATTAAAAATATTAAATTTATATCATTTGTAACGAATGTCGGTTAAAGTGCCTTAGCATCATCAAAACATGTTTACATAAAATTTCTATATCTAATTTCTGAAATATCGCCTGAAAATATGAATATTTACTTTTTATATTATTTTACTTCTTATTTGGAACTTGACGTAATTAAGTTTATATTTTCAAAAATTCTTATATTTGTGTTTTTACAAAGCATTTCACAATTTATAAAAGATTAGCTGGTACTCGGCGCGTTGCTGCAGACGAAAAAAATATTAAGGGTAATTAATTAATAATTTGGCAATATTTTATTGAAATAGGAGAAATGGTACGACAGTATATAAAATACGAATAAACAAATATTCATTTTAATATATCAGATTTGCGTACTCTTTTATAATTACAAAACTTGGTGTTCTTTCAGAAAGGTAATGAAAGAAACTATTTATTGTATCTGACAACTATACATTTTATAAACAAGTTTGATCTGGAGAAATTCCAATTGAGGAATATTAGCTATATGAGTATAAATAGACTTTACGGAAATTAAATCAAGAATTTACGAATTTGTAAAAGTGTAGATAATATATATTTTTTAAATATCAGTTATATAGATGGATTTTATATCAGAAAGGCGAATTTATTCGCCGAATACTAATAGCAAATTGTAAATATTATTTATTCTATTTAAACAAAGCAACATTAAAATATTAGGCTAGAACATCCCTCTCACCATCTTATGATAAAGTTCAAGAGATTTTATTGGTAATTTGTTGAATAATTTGCATAATCTTCCTATATTCCGCCAACAATTCCCTTCATACAAGATTCTCAGCATCTCCCAAACATATTAATATGCATTCTTCAAATTCTAATTATATATTTCAAGGATAAGTTCACATATTTAAAGGATCAACATCTATGTCCAAATTTCGTTCGAGTTAGGCTTAAATTTCAGGTGTTAGCAAAGAAAAGTATAATCACGTAATTCTCAGAAAATCGCCCAAAAAATATAGCTAAAGTTTGCAATTATAAAAAAGATACTTTTGAACCCTCATAATCATGATACAGTCAAACGTAAATATTCTAAATACATTTTTGAGGGCCTAAAGATTTGCTTCGCCTAGAAAAATAGCTTTTTGTACTTACTCATATGACTGTAATAATTTGGAAAAGAACAATTTTAACACCGTAATTACGCAAAATTTTTGTTTCGCAATTGTTTTCAGGATGTTTGAAATATCGTGGTATTCACTTCTAAAAGAATCCTTATATTTATTTAATTGTGAGGTATGAACTTCCACGGCTTTTTACAAAAAAATCGAATTGTTAAAAGTAAATACATTTTCAGCCCTTAAAAATACGTACTCTTAATTTATTAATGGCCACAAATTAATCGATAGTCAAAATTAACTTAAGGATTGTTTTAATGAACCCCAAATTAATTTTGTTTTAGATCGAATATTAGTTAACCACTGGTCTAAACTATTTGCTGGCTTCATTTATGTATGGTGCAATGTAACTGTGTTTTAAGTAGAGAGAGAGAAATGATTTTTATTTCAGAAAACATAATGAATGGTTCCGTTTATGCAAAAGAAAAAAGATACATGAAATCCAATTAAATAGTACATAATCAAATTCCAGCCTTCATTTGATAACGCATATTCTGTTAGAAAATATGAAATCTATCAAAAAAAAGTCCACCTGTTATGCTGCAGTAAAAACATCTAATACTTAGAGAAGCAAATAAAAAATGAGAAAA
>JAPMOQ010031793.1:2483137-2498620 GCA_026543055.1 Argiope trifasciata
ACAGCAGCTAAAGAAGTTGTTAAACTAATAAACAGCAGCTAAAGAAGTTATTTTAATAATAAATAACAACTAAATAACTAAAAAAAGATGTCAATAAAATTTTTCAAAAAATAAAGTACTAAATAATTAAAAAAAGTTGTCAAAATGATAAATAAAAGTTACAGTAGTAATTGGACTAATTAAAAAAATTATATTTAACGAAGGAAAGAGAAAAATTTGCTGACTGGTTATTGATCTAATGGATGTTGGTTGTCTGAAGCCAACAAATGTACCCGAATAATCAATTGCAATGGCGTTATTAAAAGAATGGGAGTTGTTTCGATAAGTTTATACTTTTTAGATTTATTTATACATTACAAAAGCACTTCAATCCTCTAATTGTTATCTAAGATCTATGTGTGTAATAATATAATAAAGCATTTTCATTGAATTTCAACCATCTTTAAATTTGATTCTAATTTTACAACAGTTCCTATCGATATGAATATTAGTACCCAAATGTTCGATGTTCTGAATGCAGGCCAATGTTGGAAATATATGTAACAATGTAGCTCCTCAATTAGTGATAATAAGGATTAATGAGTATTATAATTTAATATGGTTTTATTTAAAACTACTTTAGTTAAATATTAGATTTACTTGCACAAATTATGGTTGATGATTTTCTTGATTTGAATATATTTAGATTTTGTAGTTATCATTGAATGGCTTTATTATCTTGGTAAAATATAATAAAAGAAACCAGTGCTTTGCCGTACATTAGTTTTTGATTCTTTCATCAACAATTGTCTCTGCAGTAAATCGAAACAAGAATATCAAATTCTTTCAGAATCCTAAACTTGCAAATTCAAAATTTGCATCGAAAACGAGTTAAGGTAACGATTTCAAAAAGTAATGTGGATTTATTTCCTGTGGAATATTTTTCCAAATGATATCGAGTCATTTTGTTTGGTAAAAACAAACTTCATGCATAAGAATGAAGGATTTTATATGCAATCAAACTGAATGATTGGAATGAATCGTAGAACTTCCATTTTATTACCATAAACTAGTCTTCAATAAAATATTTTCTTTTCTAGATCCCATTTCTATTTTTTACGAAGAAAATGGAATTAGGGAAACATGTAAATATGATGGAATTTGCATTTCAAAAATAATTTCCTGTCATATTTTAACTACTAACAAAAAAGTACTTCATATTTTTAGCTTCCTTCGAACTTTTTTTTCAAATTGAAAAACTGGAAAAATTAACAACTCTATGCTATGTTGTGATTTACTTTATCTCATTGTCGATTTTATTGTATATTTGACAAGGGCGGTCAGCAATTTGATTGTAAAGATTTTTTTCTAAGTCCTTCTCTTTCAATTAATATCATTTTTGTATAATTTATTAATATATTTTGATCTTGATTATTTTCTAAAAAGGTTGAAAATGATTGTTATTTCTTAAATCATTTAACAAAAGATTTCTTAATCAATAAGCAAAAGATTTTTTTTTCAAATAAATAAACTTCCATATTAAAAGATTAAATTGCAAAGCTTCTTTCTTTAATATAAGACTCGAATATTTCATGTAATTAAAAGGAAAAACTAAACAGTAAAATTAATTGCCTTTGCATGTTGACATCTCGTTTTTTCGACATCGTTTCAAGCAACACGATTTTATTTTAAAGCAAATTATATGAGAGTTAAAAATTTCAACTGTCCACCAAAAGTTCTAGTTAATGTTGATTTTTAACAAAAAAATATTTCATTAATTTTATTTCTATGGAAAAATAATTGAAATAGTCAAAGCTGATGGTTTTTCTTGTATGGATGTATAATAATATACTGCGGGATCTTGCTGAACGAATATAATTATTTCCGAATCTGGCTCTTAACTTGAAACATTCGTTAAGCGCAACACAGTTCCACCTCCATCATGTTAAATAGGATAAAGCATTGCATTCCGAAAAATAGTTCAAACGAGCTCATTATAATGTAATTTATTATCTATACAACATTCGTTTCTTACAATGAAATTATCTTAAGACATTCGCCTTCGGCTATTCTTCATAATTTTAGACACGGTATTATCATTAAAAGAATTTAGAGTGCTTATAACTTCTGCCTTATTAGGGTGATACTTCTTATCTTATACAATAATTCCCCATGCTTTCAATACCTTCTTTGTTTCGTTCAAGAATTGTATCCCAGTTTCGCCTACTATTTCTCCTGCTCCAGACTAAATATTCTTTGTAACTTCTTACTTTGATACCGAAAGAAGCACTGAAAGTTCTTCAGTGGCTCTGAAGAACTTATTATATTACTTACTGATTCTATATTCTTCCACTAGTTCATCGGCCTCGGTGGTCTGGGAGCAAAGTCTCGGCTTGTGAGCTGTAGGGTTTCAGGTGCGAGACACGATTCCACGGAAAAACCATCATGTAAGAGGGTGCGTTGCTTGTTAAATCCGTTAGACCAAACATCCCCCTGATGTGGAGAGAGGGATGCCAGCTCAGGTGTCTTCCTCGTCATCTGACTGTGGTTCAAAATCACAAAATTCATTTTAAAATAGCCCTAATGTTGATTTAAAATGGGAAGTTATTATAAATAAACTAAACCACTAGTTTATCGATATTATTGTTATCTACCTCTAGCTCTATAATCTTGATTAAAAACACAATATTATAGATTAAGGTTTCTCAGTCTCATACCCACATACTACGGAGTCTCGTTCAATAACTTAATCCGACAAAGATTTATTCAACACAAACGTAAAAGCTCCTTCCAAACAGGCTCTCAACACAGACTCGCACTTACCAATACAGCATATGATATCCCGATGTCTTCTCGGCACTTGTTCTGAGAAACATCGCACGTTAAGTGAATCCTTTTTTTATCATATGAGGACATGATGTTGTTTTGGATTGAGGTTTCTGGAGTGATTTGAAGGCAACAAATTGTTGAAGTCTCAAAATGTGCTGGCAGCAAATTAGTGATCTATCCCTTTTTTATTTTGGTGTCAGTTTTCAAAGTATAGCTTTTAAAATACCTATCGTCTACTAATGTAGTTTTATTTTGGAACCGGATTTCACAGTATAGCTTTTCCATTTTGTATCGTCTGCTGCTGTAATTTTTCCCTAGGTAAGCACAGTGTTATTGCCTTACTGGTGCAGCGTTTTTTTAAAAATAAACCAAACAAATTAAAATATTGTTTGTTTTACTCGATAAAGGCTGTTTGTTCAGGGATAATTTCAATTAATTAAGTCATAAATAAGTTTATCCCTTCCTCGCTGTCTCTCTACAATACATTATATATATATATATACATTATATATATATATATATATATATACAACCATAAAAGCATTAAAATAATTAAAACCCATTTCCTGGTCAACAAAAATCAAACCGAAACTAATTAGGTTGAAATTAAAGTTTTATTCGGATAGTAACGTTCACAAAACAAAAAGCAAATGAAATAGAGCTAATTAATTAAATAAATCTAAATCAATATAATTAATAAAATTACGGAAACGAAACCAAAACTGGAATCGAAATCAAAAATCACCTCGGATACAAACAAGTTCAAAAACAAAAAATTTAAAAATCAATCATTGTATTTAGTGAGCGCAAATGCAGCTACAACTAAAATACAAATGAATCTAAATTAATTAACAAAATTATCTACGCAAAAAAGGAACACAACCGAATCAAAACTATAACCAATAGAAAAAGAATCCAGCCCGAAAACTTCTTCGAGGGTCACTCCCAGGTAAGGATTCAAAATAAGGGATTTTTTCTGTGAGGGGCATCGGACAATGCCCAAAAGTACTGCCCCTCGTGACCCGAAAATCACCCGAAAATTAAGACAAAAGAGACATACCAATTTAAACAGCAAAAAACACAAAAACAAGCAAAACATTAAAAAACATCACCAAATGAAACAAAAATATATAAAATAAAACTACACAAGATTATTCAACCAAAATCAAAACGAACAAATCAATTAATTTATAATATTATATGAGAGAGAGACCGATAGCGTTGTCTCTCGATTGTTTAAAACCGGTTTAAATTGGTTAACGACTTATATTTTACACTTTGCACTCGAGGCCTTTTTCGCTTGCGCGAACCAGCAACTCGAAACGATTTTGGCCAAATTCGGCGAACATATTACAAGTAATTAAAAAACATTTATAAGGAAACAAACATATATAAATAATAAAATTTCACTAGTTCATTCATTTATATGTCGAAAACAAGAAATTTTATTAAGTATTACAAAATTTTAATAAATATTACACTCTGTAATTAAAGTTTTAAATTTAAGTTAAATTAAATTAATTAAGTTAAGTTAAGTTAAATTAATCAAGTTTTAAAATTAAGTTAAAGGTTTAAATTAAAGTTTAGTTAGCGTCGTAGCAGCGTAGTTCGATTTAAAGTTTTAAAACACTCGGGCACCGCAGCAGCGCCGCTCGAGTTGCCACTTCGAATCGGCCGGGCGCCGTATCGGCGCGGCTCGAGTGCAAAAGGTTAAAAATAAAAATAAAAAATAATAATAATCTCACATAATAACTTGAAATGTGCAATAGTAGATAGCATGTTAGTTTTGTATATCAGTCAGTAAGTGAGTGAATATGTGTATGTGTGTGTTCGTTCAGGAAGACCGAATGACTTAGTGTGACCAGATTAGGTACAGATATATATTGCAATGTAAGTTTCTCAATTTAAGAGCTGAGAGTTTTTCGGTGTTCCTCGCACGAGTGTTTTGAAATTCGTACAATAGTGAAAAACTAATATTTTGGACACCTGCTTTTCGACATGTTGGAATGAAAATTTAACATTACATTTTTGAAATGGGGTTTACATACCAAATCACATTTATGTAAATAGTTGGGTCTTTGATTTATCTCGTTTGTATAGATGCTAATATACCGAACGATTAAGAAATGCGTTAACATTTTTATATAACGTGAAAGCGAGAAACTTAGAAATGCAACCAAGTTCCGAATGTAGCTAATAATTCTTCAGCCCATTGGAATTATTGATCGACAATTTCTAATTTAAAAAAAAAACATTAGGTAAGGTTTTTAAAGAGATCATTGATTTATTTTCGAAATTGAATTGAAAATAGACCTAAGTTTCGCCACAGAGTTTTCTAACAACTTCATGCCATTCTTTAACTGGATTAGGCCTTTTTTTTTTTCTTCTTCTCAGGTACGAAATTCGTATAGCAAAAGTAATGCAATCGCCAAAAAATTCGACCTCTTAAGTTTTTCACGTACCTGTATTCAGAATTTTTTTTAAAATTATATCTGTCTCTGTATGACTGAGTAAGAATGCATGCGACTAACTTGACCTGTCTGTAATTCAAAAGGGCTTCGAACTAGACAATAAAATTTGGCATGAATCAGTTACACTTGATATTTACCCAATTATGAAAGAAATCCGCTCAATTCAATCAAAGTTTGTCTGTATTTTAATGGAATAAAATGATGCACAAAGGATGGAAAATAAAAAAATCATATATATATTATTCTAAAAAATAATAAAAAAAATTATTTAAAAAAAATTCACGTTTGTGGGTTTTTAAAACGTTGAATAACATTAAAATTTGGTTTGATGTTTTGAAAATTTTTTATTTTTTTCAAGTAAACTTGTCCCATTCGAAAACTATTTTTTAAGTAAGAAAACCGGTTTTCAGAAACGCCTAAATATTCCAAATTTTCAAAACAAATTATATGTTAGGACCAATTTGTTTAGCAGCTGACGATATGTGAATTTAATAGTAAGTGATGGTATACTTGAATTTCTATTTAAAGAACTAAAAAAAAATTGAACAATGAAATAAGTTTAAAATTATTACATGCTTTAGAATAATGTATTCGAAAAAGAAGACAAGTAGAATTAGCAACTCATTTGCTGTATTTGCAAAATCCACCAAGCATTTCTAGTCCAGCGCAGAAATCTAGTGTAATTTCTTTAGCTTCAAAAATCGAAATTATTAAGTCATCTGAAAATATATTGTCTAGTATAAATTCTTATGTGGAAATCGATTCTGATGAACAGAAAATCGAAGAAACTAATCATCAGAGTAATCCTTTTTTAAAAGATGCCATCGAAAAATCCATCATAAATTTCTTGAAGACCCTGAAGAAAAACTTAGATTCAAAGACACTGAAATATGAATTTTTATTTCTTGAGATAACGGATAAAAAGATCCTAAATTTGTTAATTGATGCCATTAAAACTTAAAAACCAAGTTCAGTAGCTAATGAAAGAGCATTTTCAATTTTAGGTAATATTGTGTTCAAAATAAGAGCACGAATTAGCCATCGTTCAATCGATATTTTATGCTTTTTAAAATATTCTTTTCTTAGGAGAAATTAAAATTAGTGAAAATAATATAAATATTAATCAGAAATTTTCTTTCAGTTTTCATTATTTTGTGTAGGTAATATGTATATGTAATCCTCAATTTTATTGATTTTGCTATTAATTTCGTTTTTTTGTTGTTTTATATAACTTAAAAAATCCTAATCATTTTTTTTTGACAAAATTACGAAACCGGTTATCGGTTTTTTTTTAAATTATGGAATTCAAAAATCCGATTTTACAAGAAGTCAGTTTTTGTTTAAATCCTAATTAAAATCAGGAAATCAAACTTTTCAATGTACAATACTTGGTTTTTGTATAACTTTAGATGCAAGAAATGAAATAATTTAATAATATTTTTATATGAGCACTCATGTATGTTGCATCTTTTTATCACATTCATTCTATGTTCCCAATTCCCATTTAAAAATTGTGTTTTTATGCAATGTTCCAAATTTTATTCGTTTATCCCTTTGTGTTTCAGAATTTCTCAATTTACAGATAGATAAATATAATTTCAAAATCTCTTAGTTCAATTACGTGAAGATTCATGAATTTCTCTTTTCCTAGGTGGAATTTTTCGGCGCTTGCTTTACTTTCTATTCTATGTTTCATATATAGCCAAATAAAAATACATCAATAACATTATATTTGAGTCGCTTTCTTAACTTTCATTTATTAAAAAAATATTATACCATTACCAAAAAGAATTTACTGAAGTGGTGAAAAATATAAAATTTTCAAACCCATAGTATTTGTTACTAGACCATTTCCTGATGAAGACAATTTTTTTAGGACTGAGCAATGGTAGGAATGATAATTTTTGTCTTATACCTAATATCCAATGATTACGCAAGTAGAAGATTATGCTATAACACAGGATAGTTTTGGGCAACAGCATCAGAAATGGCTCTAGCTATCACTAGTTGGCCTTGGAATCCCCACAAAACAGCTCTATCTTCGTACAGGAAATGCTGTAAATACGTCATCATAAACCAGAGCATATTTCTGACAATAAAATCCTGAAGGAAACTAAACGTTATTGGTTTTCGTGATTGGATGGCTATGTGGATGTGTTTTAATACGAGATATAATATTTGGCATCCATTTCCATAAAGAGAAGTAAGGAAATTAGTCTACTATTATATAACAGTTTACCTTGATGTTTGGTATATCGGTCATGAACGAGTAATCTGTATTTCTATTTTATTACCAAGATAAGGAAAATCTGAAAATTTCAAATTCTCAAATAGTATATCGATATTTATTTGGATAATATTCTTCCAATAAAACTATCACCATATAACAAAATTATGTAAAATTTATATTAAATATATACTATAGTCATATAAAAATCCAACGTTGAAAAATTGGGCATTCAATGCAAAACAAGTTAACCGTTTTAATTTTTTTTTTTTTTTTACTTTCTCGTAAATATAATCGACAACGTAAAGTTATCGTCAAAAAATGGGAATTCGAAATTTTGAAGAATCTGCGCATTTTAGATCTCTTTCTGTTCGAAAACAACAACAAAAAAAATGCCCTTCAGTCTCTCTGAGACAAAATTAACTCAAAAATGTTCTGAACAAGACTGATGAAATTTTGTACAAGGTCTTTATGCCAGTTGAGGTTCCTATCAAATTTTTTGTAAAATCGGTTAAAAAATGTGTAAATATATATCCCAATGAAGAAAGCTACATATATAAGATTCGGTACTGACATTTAACATCGATATTGAAGACACGTGTCAAATTTTGAGCCTCATCCAAGAAATTCTAATGGCCTTTTCTCTCAGAAACTTGTAAACACGATAATTCATAAGCAAAATAACTTCAAAAACCCAATCCGAATTTTGTATACTATTAATGAATTCAAAGGATTAATTACCGGTGATGATATGATGGATTAAAAATGTTAAATTCCATCCAAAAGTTAATATGGCTTAAGATATATTTCATTTTTCTCTGGTTTGATTTTTATTGCAAACTAGCTGGTGCCCGGCGCGTTGCTGCCGATGAAGAAATAATCTTTGAAATATAGTTTGGAATTTGAAATAGGTATCTTGTTTAATTAAGAATGATATTTATTTTCTTGTTTGCAATGAATACATTCATTGAAATTGAATGGTATATAAAGAAGAAGGATAAATAATATTTATTCTATTTTTATTACTCTATTCTATAAACAAAGATTCATTTTTATGTATAGATTTGTTTATTCATTTAGAATTGTAAAGCTTGGCGTTGAAATAAACTATATATTGTATCTCGTGATTAGTTTAATATTTATTCAGAATTCTCAAGTTTAATATTAGAAAATGTAATTAAAATATTTTATTTAAAATTGATCAAACATAGAAAATGTATTTATATTATTAAATCTTTAATACAGTTGAAAAGATACTTCTTTAAAATTTAAGATGGTACAAAATTATTTGTATAATATTTTCTGAAGTTACTCCAAAAAATGCTAATATTTTATTAAATGTTTAGTTAAAATTTCAAACCTATAGGATTGGTTCCCCTAAAACTTTTTCGCACACTCTCTAATTAAACTTTTACCTCAGAAAAAGATTTACATTGCAATTACGTACAATAGTTACGAAATATTAACTTCTGGCTTGAATTTAGAATTTTTACTGAATCTGTTGTGTCTCCTCGGCGAGGTATTTGGTGATTAATCCATGGTTATTAGTTTCGGTAAGTAGATCTAAAAGCAAGTTTTATACTTTAGATGATTTTATTACGCCTATAACTTTCGCTTAAGTGCAAGTAATAAGTAGTTGAAGTTGTATGGGAATCGGATGAGCGGTATGGCTGCATATAAAAGACATACAGACAAACATTCATTTTTATTTATATAGATTTCTCTCCGAGTGTATAAGAACATCGATAGCACAAAACTTCAATAGGCTATAGGGATGAAATTTGGCATGTAGATCCTTCACTAAAAGTCTATATTTAGATTAAATTCATAAACTGCTTTTCTTAAGCTCAGTTCATTTTTTTTTTCCTTTGTGTATTGTTCTATCTGGAAAGTTTTCTGTTCCTATCATCAAATCTTCGAAAATTTCATTCATAACCTTTCAATTTTCATTGCTCAGTTTTCCGAAATATGCTCCTTTGAGAAAAAATTTAGACATACTTTTTTTATTATTTAAACATAATTTTTTATTGTATGTTTCTTTGAAAGACATTTAAAAATTATATTTTTTATACATTTAGACATATTTTTTGAAGGTTCGTTCTTTCAAACAATTTTCAAAATTTGT
The DNA here is from genome assembly GCA_026543055.1 of Argiope trifasciata. NCBI lineage: Eukaryota > Metazoa > Arthropoda > Arachnida > Araneae > Araneidae > Argiope > Argiope trifasciata. Next base: position 2,492,769 of record JAPMOQ010031793.1, read on the forward strand.
CTGAAGCAAGGAAAAATTGTGTTTAGAATGCATTAATAATTTTGAGTAGTTTTGTAACTTTTATTTAGTTTGCTGAGTATTGCGGCAATCGCAATTTTGAAGAATAAAATCAACCTAGTTTTAAACTTAATAAGCACACAGGAACTAAGAATATTCTAAGAAAAGTTTCAGCGAGTGCCCTTAAGTTGCGCAAGCGTTAGTAACCATAATTACTTTTCAGTTCCCATTACAAAGTGGTTTCCCTTTTCATTTCTTTATTAAAGTTCAGATGTCAATTCAATTATATTTTAACCAAAATTAAGTTCAATGTCAAATAGTTTCTATTAATAGAAACATTTTTTCCCTTTAATATGGCTCTTCATTTTGAAGAAGAGAAAAGACATCCCAGTGGTTTGATTTTGATTTTAAAGGCGAAAGAAAAAGATTTTTTTAAGCCTCCCTGCTATGCTGGTGATCAACAATTAAAAAAACACACTGAAGAGAATAAAAAAATACTCAGAGTTCTTAAATCCATAGCACTGCCTTCCTCCATGTTAATTCTACTGCAGTAGACAGGTTTTGAAACCTAACTTATAAGCAAAAGTTCTTATAATGAAATGAATTTATAATGTCGATATGAAAATCCTCAACTTCATCTCTAACAATAGTCAGTGAAAAAACTTGTTTGGAACAAAAATAACTTTAAAAATTAACACTGAATATTGATATGTTAATGCATTCCAAGCGCACCGACTCATTCCTGGAATCATATTGTCATTTTGCATTATTAAATTGATGCCACTACACAATGATAGATAATGTGCAGTTAGCATCAAGTTAGTCATTGTTAACCACGTAATTCTTGCATCATATGAACTAGTCCTCTCACTGGATTCTCACGCACAATAAATTTAAAATTTAAAAATTTAAATTTTTCTACTTTATGACTGTTGTGACTGTTTTTCCAGAAAAAAAAATGTGTATGATGTAAAGTCTTGCACATGAACTCTGTTCATAAACTAAAGAAACAACAGTTGTAAATTTATCAAAAATATTTAATTTGTTAATAATGCTCTGTACTATATAACGAATAACTTTCATATGTTCGATAGCTTGCTTTTATGCTAATGAAATTCTTCAGCATTTTCTTCATAATAAATCGATTCAAATTTCAGTTTATTTTGTATTTTTAAACCGATGCTGAGTATAGTTTAGAAAAAGGGAAACAAATTGAAATCATTATGAAAATGACCATCCCAATTTTTACTCCAATTGATTTCGAAATTTTTTAATTAAATACGATTACTCTCAGAATTCTTAAATGCTACTCATTACTTCGCAAGTAAAGAATATAACAAAACAAGTTGAGTGTACTTATTTGTATTTAATCAAAATTAAATTACAAATATCAATAAATGAAATTCCGTGAAACAGCCTATAATGAATCGAAACGAAAATTGCTTGTTTAAATGAAGTTCTTTCTATGACTGAAATCATCAGAAACAAGTTGCAGAGTTCGTACTTAAAATTTCCTTAAAGTATGCAGATATCAAGCTATTGTCTAAATAAAATGAATATTTTTCTAATGGCAATTAAAAGAACACGAAGAGTATGTCTCAGGTAGTAAGTAGTTGATATCAGCCAAAGGAATTAAATTTCTTTGGAAATATTAAATATTTTCAAAAAAAATTGAATATAATTATTTATGAATTAAATTAAGCTGTTTTAATTCATTAAAAATTTCTTTTTTTCCTAAGCTTATTATGAGCTGAAATTTACCAAAAGTTTCAAACATTATGGCAAAATAATCTGGTAAACAAAGGGGTAAAATCAGTAAGTACACTGCGACTACGTTTCAATATTCAAACCCATGAATTGGTACAAATTATAAAAGTAATTATGGGCGAGATTTTCTGATTTTTTAGAAAGAGAAATTAAAGAATTAATCGAGAAAATAATTGAACAAAGGGGCCATTTTATAACTGTGAAGCAGGAAATAAAATATTTAAAATCTATTCTTATAATAAAACTGCCCGCGCGCGCGCGCGCACGCGTGTGTGTGTGTGTGTGTGTACGTGCGTGCATGCGTGTGAACAACAAGCTAGACCAAATTATTTAGAGCTATCACACTTGGTATGTAGATATTTAATTTCGTGAATAAAAAAGTATACCTAGACATAATTTTTTAGAAATTTTAATTAATTAAAATAAGTTAATATCTAGAATTGATCTGCAATAATTTCCAAAGATATTAAGCACCAATCTGTTTTTTTTAATCCTCTTAAATTTATTTTTTTTCATTGATAACAATATTTTAACCAAAATTTATTTTTCTATTTTCAATTCATTAAAAAAATGTAACCGTATTTTTCTCCAATTAATTTCTAACAAAATGAAAACACAATTTAACCTGCAAGAGCACGTTAAGAGTGTATCAGTGCTTTGCCGTCATTTTGATAAAAACTCAAACTAAATGATTGTTATCGTAAATTAAGCCAAAGAAAGTGTGATGTTCATCACATGTTTAAATGGAAGCTTAATATTATGGTATAATTCTTCCATAATAATATGGGTTAAGCGACTTTTGAAGTTTGAATATATTTGGCTGAACAGAGGACAAGGTACATAAGTATTTAATTGAAAATTTTAGAAGGCATTACTTCTAGTGAACCAACTGGTCGCCATAGGCGGCTAGTCTAAAATAAATCAATAACTGGTTGTTGACGAAACCACCCAGAAATTGCCTCTATTTTCTTTGGATATACACGGAAATAAAGAAGTCCGTTTCGGAGACGCATTGAAAGCTCCGAGTCATGTACCATAAAACATTTAAATGCTCTACCATTGTTAAACGCAAAAGTCACGGTCTTCTTCAGAGAGGCCCTAGTATTGACGGTTTCGGTTTTGAGAACCCAAGGTTCCGAGATTCGAACTTCACAGTAAACGACCCTGACGCATCCCAAATGTTGTCCCTTCACCCTAGAATAGAAGTTTGGATATGGGAATATGTCTCAACCGTCGTACTCATCATCTGATGACGGTTCAAAATTACAAAAGTCAATCCTAAAATAATAATCGTATTACTTCGAAATGAGATGCAAATATAACTAGGTAAAATTAAACAAGCCTTATATGATTATAACTGTCCTTCACCAACTTATTTAGAAACATTATAAATCCTTCCTAATAACATTTGTGTGGTTTTTCCACTTTAATTACTATTTTTTAAGAATTGATGGATGTGTACATTTGATAAAATATAGAAAACTTTTTTTTTAGTTTGAGCTATCTATCATCGGCAATATCAAATTTTATATTATATATATATATATATAAACATTTAATTTAAATCTAAATTAATTTCTAAAGTTTCCTTTAATTTTGTCCATATCAAAGTCATTCTAAAACATTCTCTTATTTCCTGATCTTATTCTGCGTCATCTATTTAATTAATTCAAGAAGTGCTTTGTAAAAATGTTTAGTCAGCGAATCCCAAGGTGAGAGTGACTGATAAAAATTGGTGACCTCAACAAAAAGTTTTATAAAAAGATCCCTGTGTTTCCCCTGCTTTGAAAGTCACATGCTCAGAAATCCTCTTGAGAATCTTAATAATATGTTGGCACAATAAACAATATTTTCCCCATCAAAATATTCTATATAACACGAGGGGAAATTAATTTCGCTCCATTTTCGCCGTGCCTGCTTGTAAATATGCTGCCTGCCTCCGAAGGAAGAATAAAGCGAACTTTAAAATGAAAAGTCTTCTTCAATGTCTTCGAACCTGCCTTTTTGCTTTCAAAATTTTTAATCTTTAATATATATAATTACTTCCTTTGGTTTCTTTATTAAAAACAAAATTTAATCATGCCATATCTTTTTTTTTTTTTGAAAAATGGTCATTACAAAGCAGTTTCATCAATAATTGTCCTTAAGAAATTCAAACAAGATGCATTAATCCTATACAGCTTACAAACCTTCTCTACAAACCGTATCTCGTCAACAAATTTTCCGCCTTCATACATATCAATAAAACTCCAATCACGTATCAAATTTCCAATAGACTGGATTAGAAGTCTTGGTTTCAAAAGGCATTAATAGTCAATGGTCTTGAAATCGGGCTTATGTCATGATTTATTCACTCGAATGAGTTTGGAAGTCAGCGTCAGGCATTCCCATTGTTAATTAATGACGTCAGACTGACGCCACAGTCTTAAGCAGTCATATTAATCAGCCTTGCTCATAATGGTTAATTGAAGGATTTGGGACGAGTCCTGTACCATCATTTGGGATGGAAAGAGTTTTCATTAAATAATTAAGATTCACTTCTACTCCAATGAAGTTTTTGAAAACAGTTAAGCGAAGATAATATTCTGAAAAGCAATTGTTAAGTTGTTGTATTTTCAGTCAGTAGATAATTGCAAAACTCTTCGGAAGTTTTCAATTGATTAATTCAAATATAATCATGAAAATATTCTATTTGTCATGGCACATAAATGATTTCAAATGAAGTCCATTTAACAGTTAAGTGTTGATTAATTTTTTGGTGGAAAGTAATAATTACAAATTCTGAAAAAGTATTACTACATTAAATAAAAAGACTCATAAATTTTAATAGACAAATCATCTTCATTGCAAAAATATAGCTCATTAAAATCATAATTTTTAATTACAAGAAAATACAATCTTCTAGTCTAGTCAGAAATTCTATAATTTCGAAATTAATTTTGACAGATTTAAGTTATAAAAATCATTTTACTATTTTGATCGTCGGTGCACTTTTAGTTATTTAAACGACATATTTTGTTATCTGATACTCTAAATTATATGAGCCTAATAAAGTGTACATGTATACCTATTTAATGAGTATTTTCCCATTATACGAGTATGTAGAATGCTATGCCCATCAGATTCTACTTTTTGCAACCTGGCACGAACTGAATAGCTCAGTAGTAGAATGCTACGAACTGAAAGTTACTGCTTGTGAGTTCGTATCTGACTCCAGACAAGTTACCGAACAATTGTTTTGTTGTTGATTTCCTTTTTTATTTCTCTTTTGTTCTAGAACGCTCATATAATTTCTGTGTCTTTCTAAACCTAGAAGATTCGAGTCATTTCGTCTTGTGAATAAAATCAGATGCAAGGTTTAGTTATTGGAATTAAGGTCTCGAATTTAGATTAGCGAGTGTAATCTTTGACTTTAGTTTACACACGGTTTATTTACGCTAACTTTATCTACTCGATATATATATGAATATATGCCGAAAGATGTATCAAACGCGATTGTAGGAAAAGGAAAATTTGTTATATTAAGGGAATTGGAACATTCTTGTCTTTGAAAACTCTTGATATTTTCAGTTGTAAATATATGCTGTAAATTAATTCCAAGAGAGGGCGCTCAGCACTTCTTCCAGTGTTAATCAGCAGTCAGAGGGGAGAAGGCAGAGAGTGTTCCCGACGGTATTGGGACAAATGCGTACTACCACTTCCGTACAGGTCATAAAAGACCAATAAATCACTCTAAGCCCATTGAAAAAAGGGGGTAGGGAGTAATTAGTCTAGGTTTGCAAAAAACATGTTATCTGTTGGGAAGAGTATTTGGCGGGAAAGGGTATTGGCGTTTTAACTAAGTTTTGATGCGTAAACATAAGAAAAAAAGTTTTGTCTTTATGTGTACGAGATATGCTGGCTCTCAACACACCATACCGTTTAGCTATGAAAATTGGCAAATATTTACTTTGAAGGATAGAAAAGTGATTTTTTAAAAATTTAATTAAAAAATAAAAGAAATATTGACTTTATTTTCGTTATAACTTTCTAAAAATTTACAGTAAAAAAATAGTTTTTACAGCATTTTAAAATTTAAAAAATACGTA
>JAPMOQ010031793.1:2498720-2561019 GCA_026543055.1 Argiope trifasciata
AGACAGATAGATAACTGGACGACAAAGGTGGTACATTTAAAGTATACGACGAAATACATCAAGAACGCTTGCATTACTACGCTTGAATTCTCTGAATTATTCATTCACAGTTTAAGTATGCTAAATATAGTTCTCAAATAAAAATCAATAAATTTTAAAAGAAAATGTAAAACAGAAATTCCATTCTAAAAAATTACGCCTAAACTCAATTATTACCATCACAAACGATTCTAATTGTTTTAAGAGAAGCTGATCATTTAAATGTACATTTCAAACGATTAATAGTACATAAGTCAATAAAGAATTTAACAATTGATAACTTTCCTACTATTTGAAATTAAATCTGTTCAAAGCTTTTGAACTTCTGGGAATCAAATACATAATACATAGTAAAAAATTTGGAGGGAAAAGGTTGTTTCCAGATTTGCATTATCACAGGACCCCTGGAAGGTTTAAAATGGCCATAAATTCTTCTGAAATTAGAAATAATTACACTGCTTAAAATATGGTTAAAAAACGCATAGATAATCAGTAAAAATTTCAATAATGGTGTAGGTTTATATTGTTCAAGGGTAAATTACCAGAGCTTCATTTAATACTATTGTTAATGGCTTATTTTACATACAGGAACGATCTATAAAAAAAATTAAAGTTTCTGAAGAACATATACTGCATATATTAATGTAAATTTATTGCTACGTACATTAATGTAAATATTTTTTTAAATTCTGTTTTATATTTTATCAATTTGTAATTAGGGTTTAATAAATAGTGTCACTAGAAGAAAATTAAATTTGAATTCAGCTAATATCACCTACAAATTTTCGCAGATAAAAAGGATCAGTTGGCAAAATATTAATATACTTCTGATTTAGTAAGCTATTTATTTTATGCACCGTGTAATAAAAATATTTCATATATAAAATTCAAAGTCGTATAATGAACAAATAATTTATCTTTATCTGAGCAGATTTTTCATTTAAATGTAACAGCATTGAAATTAAATCTACAATGATAAACAGAAAAGTTTAAATTTGTAAAAGAAATATATAGCACGAAAAATTAACATTCGTAGTTGGAATCTTTTCTTACTGCTTACGTCATTTCAAGATTTTTTTTTTATAACTATTCCCATCTTACAAATAATTTCAATGCTTTTAACACCATTTAATTGTACTCTATACTTAAGAAACAATATTTTTTTTTTTAAGTTCCTATATTTAAGTAACATACATTTCAGTGTTCAAACTTACTAAATTAAACAAAAGAATCAAGAAGAATAAAATAAAAACTAATGAAACCAAAATTCTTTTGTTTAATGCAAATCGTTATATTCATGTAAAATAATTCATTTACCAAAATCTAGATTATTGTTCCAAAGTCGATATAGTATTTATATGAAAAAAATATCATTGGTCATTAATTTTTATCATATTTTTTGAATAAACTCCTTGAAAAGCAATTCATGCTTCATAAAAAACCAAGAGGAAAATATCGCATGAAATGGTATTAAACAACATTAAGTATTCGAAATTTTGTTAAGTATGTTAACTCTCGCCAAATCTGACACTTTCAGATAACGTTTAAAATGTTGCAGCCTCTTCAAAAACTCATCCTTTACAGTAACACAATCCCATTGTAAACGGGACCATTGATTGACAGTTTTATGACTCGAACGAAAGAGTCATGCAACCGGACCAAGGAATACGCGCCGTCGGCCGAGAAAGGGTCGCGACCGGAAACCTTTGAGACATGATCCTCTTACAAAGGGCCGAAACTGGAATTCTTGTGTTGAAGAATTCATCTGCAAATGCTCGAATTGCCACGCGTAGGTGGAAAAGAGCAACTGAATATCTACTGTTCATCTCCATGCCATTGCAATCAATTCTTCATCAGTAAAACTTCATTGTAAAAATCCTCTTATATGTAACCATTCAATAAAGTAATAATCTAAACCAGTGGACTGATGCATTAAAACCCATCACACTCACATATACAGAAGTTTATTTGTAAGTAAAATTTGATATCTGAAAGAAAATACAATGCATAGAGAACGAAAGACTTATCTTAATTGTAATTTAAGTAAAAACTGGTGTAAACTTTTGTAAAAGTTTAACCTTATTGTAATAGCTTTTTGATAACAAACAGATTCCCCCACAACAAATTACCTATAGTTCAAGTTTTGGTCAATATATATTGATGCATTGTATGTATATCCATAGAATACTTTACTTCTTCTGATATGAATAGAAATTGGAAAAAAAGAGTTTAATATTTCTAACAATTTAATATTGTTTATATAAAATAAAAATGATTATTTTGCCAAATGTTTCTAAGATCTATTCAGTTTAATATACAATTTATAGCAGAACTGTTTGATTAAACAAAATAAAATAAATTGGAACTTATCAATAAAGCTATTTAATAGAATAATAAAATAAAAAAGATTTACAAATCAGAATAAATGCATCTAAATGTAATTTATCAATAGCAAAATAAATATATTTAAGAATTTCATTGTAAATACAGATTTACTTTTTGCATCCGTTCTTATAAAATAATATTCAAAATTCTTTTCAAAAGAATATAATAACAAAGCTTTAATACGATTTCATAAAATTATTTCGGAAGTCATGACTGTTCAGATAATTGAGGTCACATAAAATATCTTCGCAAATATTTTAGAAATCACTTATAATCCTTTGTCTTTTCTGGAAATATTATTTCATAATAAAATATTTTTATTTATCAAAAAAAAATATTACAAAACTTTATTTTTTCAGTAAGCTTATTCATTGCGGCATTCATCTAGAATTAAATTTATAATTTTTAAAAAATTCATTCGATCTGCTTCTGTCTTCTTCAAATATTAAGTTTAAAAAATGCTTAATTTCACTCCGAAAAAACAGTGATATATTATTCAGGAAAATATTATTCAGTACTTCGTGAATCTTTCAAATTATTTGAAGTTCTTTATTTTTGCATTTATAGGGACTAAATGTAAGAAATATTTTGCATGTAAAGGTTAATGCTAAATGCATTATTTCATAATGTATTGATATCTGATTTTTTTTATCCAATTCATGATTACATACAACATTATAATAAGCACAACTGCTCTATTATGACATTGAAAACATAATCAGCTGCAAAATTATTTTATTAAACCTTGCTACTTTTAATCATGGAAGAAATTCTCTGTCCTTATGGCAAGCCGGAATCTTTAAGCGTTGGTTCATATAAGATAACTTATGGATTGAAAGAAACAGCTGAAAAATATTTTTAATTCTTGATAAACATTCCGTAGAAATGCAATTATATAATTTTGCAAGAATGCAGAGCATTTGAATGCCAAATAAAATTTTATAGATATTTTAAAAATCTCTACATTCGCCTCTAAACGTATCATTTTAAAGGCAATACATAATTTAAAGAAAAGAAATAGGAATTAGCTGAAATTTTGTGCATCCACATAAGCTCGGGTAGTACAGAAAACTGCACAATAGTGGGCAGTATTAAAGGGACTAGGCTATATTAAATTTAACGAACTCAATATTGGTTAATATTATATAATAATATGAATACTATTTAAAATCAAATAATATATGTATGCCACTGAAAAAATATCCTTATCCTTTTATTTTTCTCCAAATTTTAAAAAAAGTATTACGTAATTTTAAATTCTAATTTTTAAATTTTATCTTATATTAAAAATTACATTTCAGTGATAAATATTTGTGTGAAATATGAATAACACTTAATATTTTACTAACAAAAAAAACTTTGATCAATAATATTTTATCTTGTGATATGAATAAAATTCTAAAATTGTATTTTAGCATTCAGAAAAATCGAAATTGTTATCACCTCATAACTTGAAACAAATAAATTTAGACCAATGAAATTGTTTCCGGAAGAACTTTTGATGCAATTTCGAAATTTGATCGAAAAAATTGGAAAAGAATTTTTTTGAGAACGTTAATTCCTTTCAACTGATATCGTTTATTTGAATGATGAATGGACGATACATTATAAAGCTGTGGTGAGGGGGGGATTTTTTTTTTTCAGCGACTGCACGCAATATGCTCAGCATATAAAAGACAATATAAGTAACATATCTTTAATATCTGTCAATTTCGAGGAACTATAGGCGTGCAAACAATTTAATTCAAATTAAGCATAAACAATATCTTCCGCAAACTACATATGCATAATATAATATAATAAAAAATGCCCAATTCTGTCAAAATCTATGAAGAGTTACCCATATTTTACAAATAATTTTATTTTTCTTTCATCTTTATACTGAAATTTTAATATTTAAATTTTAAATCCTTCCCATCTCTAAAGAAATAATAAAACCCAGTTACTTGTGTCACTAAATTACCTCAAACTTTTAGAGTCAAACGCTATTGAATTTACGTTTTATAATTTAATAAAATAAGAAGAAAATTAAGCACAAAAAAAGTTACACCTTTTTTGTATTCAAATTGCATTCTTAATCTAAAAAACAAATTTATTTAAAAGGCAGTTCATCTATTTTAAAGTTCAACATTAAGTAGAGGTGCATTATAGTTAAACTCAGTATTTGGCATATACCACTTTAAAAGACTCTTCGTTATCATAATTTGGAAAAATGTGTCGATTTTTTTATTGTCTAGTGGGTAATATACCGAAACTCTTCAATAATATTCCGAGTTCGATTATCACAGGAAACTATAATAGGCGAAAATTAATAATTATTTTACAAAATCGATTGTGTAAGAACATGGGCATTTTTAAAAAAAAAGAATCTTGTAGTCGAAACCCAATGAGGTTTAATTTGGGGAATGTTTGTAACATTTGGAACCTTTTTTACAAAATATTAGGAATTTTATTGTATGTTTTTAAATAACGTAAGAAGGCTCGTGTTTCTTCATCGTTAAATATAGTAATACTATTACTGTTCAGTACTGTCCATTAGAATTTTGTAAGTTATTATGTTATATACTGTTCTACTCGTTACTAATATCCATCTTCTTTGAGAAAATTGCTCCAGTAAACTTTTAGAAAAAAAATCAGAGAAAAAAAGCCCTTTTTTTAAAAAAATATATTTAGATTTTCAAACATTCAGATAGTCTTTAATATTTTTAACCATAATACATAGTAGTAGCATTGATAGAACAATCGGTATTCCTCAATATTCAATACATGGAGTCGTATAGTCTAATAATATTATGATATAAAAAGCAAAAGCAACATTTAATAAAATTTAATTCGTCAGATGAACTATTAAAAATGATTATATGTATTCTAACTATAAACATAATAAACGAATCAATTTATTAAATTTTTATTAATATTTTAAAATTAAAATATGATTATAAAATTACACAATAATAAAATTAAAATTTCGCCTTACAAACTTTGTTACAAAGTGCCAACAGAATTGTCATGATATCTATACGTTGCTGGCCGGAATTCAAAATATCAGACGACATCCTGAAGATATCGTACATAATCTTCATAATAAGGATTTTTACTACTAATCAGGTCCATTCAACTGAGCCAATTCATTACGTGTGCACCAGTTTCTGTTTCAAACGAGAAGGGTAAGATGTGAAAGGCATGTTTGTCAAAACTCGCTTTACATTCTACATCCTTCATTTGAAGCAAACACTGGCTCACCTGCATAGAATTTGTACTATCGGTTGAACTGGACCAGTAGCAAAAAGGTTAATTTTAATGTATTTCTTTGGAATGAATACATTAGATATTATTTTTTTAAAAAAATTATGTTGAGAAACTATATTTTTCTACTAAGCATTGCAACTATGTTTACATGTCACATTTTTCAATAATGCTTTGAAGAAACTATTACCTTTAAATATAAATAGACCATTTATGGAGGAAAATTCAAGTCCTAAAATAGCTCCAAAGGAAAAGTTGTAAAATAAATTTCTAGAATCATTACTCTTTATTCTGAAATCAAAACGAAAACCATTGACTATTCTTTAGTTTAATATTATTAACCACGAATCTTAACTACTTAAACTTCTGTTTGCATTTAGGATTTATGAGTATTTTTGTTTGATGTTCTTCAGTTCTTTAAACGACTGCTGTGCGACAGCGTCTGAATTTTACAAATATGCTAAATTCTGGTGACAAAATATCGCATTTCTTAAAAAATTTCAATACAATATATTCTTGTCTGAAAGAACAAAATACGAAAGAACTGAAGAAAAACCATCATCTTTTTTTCTATATACATTATATTTTTGTTATGATTATATTTAATTCTAAGAAAAAAGGCATAAATGAACTTCGTTTATCTAACAAAATTTTTAGTATTGATATAAATTGATAGTTAATATGTCTTAAATAAATTTGATTTCATATCTATTGTTTCTGAACGTCAAGAAACTGTTAAGAAATTAAAGAGAAAATTCTAAATATATTTTCACTGTAACTGTTCGCCAAAACGATTTTGTTTGAGTTTCTGTTGTTTTGAATTATATACCAGAGTGAAGTGTTAAATTAAAATATTTTTTTATTTGTAGCCTTTCGAAGAATATAACTAAGTATTCAACGCCTTTTCCAATTGTTATTTTCTAATTGTATTTCTTGTTAACTATGGTAAGTATTGTCATACAAATTGTATAGTATAATAATCAAGAACAAAATTCGTTAATTAAAAAATAACAACAAAAAGCATGCTGTAGTTGTGTAAATATTTAATACATATATATTTTGTATTACAGCTTCCATTATCATTATTAAGGACGGCGCAAAACCATCCTATGGTGAGTTTTCATTATCTTTCACTCTCATTCTAAAATTCGTTTTATGTTTCCTTGAAATCATTAATTTAAAAAAAATAATGTTTTTTTAAAAACTTTATTTCAATATTTTGTTAAAGCAGTGTGTTGAAAGTATTTTATATAAATGGCATTGTTTTTATTGTAAAAATGTATTCATAAAAGTTAAGCAATGACAGTTTTTTGTACGTTTCTGAGTTTCTTATTTTTATACGAAATTTCAGCATTGTAATACCATGTTATTGTTAGAAACAACTCTTTCCGAAATTTTGTTTAAAAAATAAATAGAATTTTGAAGATTTTTCTGGATGAAAATGTTTTAAATACTTATTCTACTTTTAAAAAAGTTAATAATTTGTTTCATTCATTTTCTGTATTGACATATTAATGATATACTTTTCTCCTCTTAAAAATGAGTTTAAGCATGATTGCAAAGAAAGGAATAATTATTAGTAGTAAAATTGATGTTTTAAATGATTTGAAATACTTATGGCCATTTTTAATATGCTTGTAAAAATATTTATCTGCATATATATATATATATATTAGATATGAATAAATAATGTATAAGTTTCTATACTTTGTTTTCATTTTTTTTATTTGATTATAAAAAGCTTACTTTAATACTATCTTGGAAGGAAAGAAAAAAAATGATTTAACTTTGACAAGTTTTTACAATAATATTTTGTCATCAGTTTTGAAAGTCATTTTGTAGATTTAAAAAATATGTAAAAAATGCCACATTCCAGATTATTACAATATAATTATGGCCATTTGATGAAACTGAATCTTAGAAGTATTGAAAAACCAGTGAAAAATTTAAATTGTATTATTATCATACAGTATTATTAATTATAATATTTAGAATAAATGTGTATTTTCTTATTAGTTTAAATTTGATTCTTTTAAAATTTGAATTCTTTTATTGAAATGTTTTATAAAGGTAAAGGACAATTAGTATAGAGAAAATATCAAACTAAATTTCAGGAGATGTAAAACTGACATCTTTAAAATTAATGGGTTTAAAATTTTGATACTTCAGCTAAAATTTAAGTATATTCAGTTAAAACATAATAAAAAATAAAATGCTAATTTTTTTATTTGAATTAATTTTTTTTTGTTTATTTTTATTTCTTTTTTTATTTATCACAACGGAATTTTGCGTCGATAATGTCACTTATCTGCTAGAGTAGCAATATCTAGTGGCGAATAACCTTTAACTTATTACTAACCCATCATTTTGAAAGTATATCAATATTTAAACATCATCAAAAATAAACTTGAAAACCAAGAAAGTGAAAATAAATAATAAGAATTATATAATTATATTGTCTTAACATTGAAAGCAGATTGATATAACATAATTTATCTTGTATAAAATTGAAGATACGTTTCATTGAGAGGTTATTATTTACTGTCAGTTGTAAGCAAATATAAAATAAGGATTAATTGGAAGAAAAATATGCAAAATATGATTGTTAATCATAATTTCAAATTACTTTCTGGTTGCAGTCTGTTATTGTTGTTTCATATTTGAAAATTCCAATATTTGAAAATTGATTTATAAAGAAAGAATACATAACGTTTAAAATATTGGTACTCCAATATAATCAGATAATAATGTTTTAAGAAACTTATATTCTTTGTCTGTTTACTTGCAAATATGCTTTGTTTATCACTAATTCTGTTTAAAATAATATGGATTGAATCTAGTATGTTAAAAGAATTTCATAAATATGTTAGAAAACATAATAAGCACATAAATGCTTTTAGTTGAATTACAGAATGAGAAAATATTTAATGGATTTAATCAAAAGGTGATATGTTTAACATGAGATAAGTTGATCAGGAATGCTCATAAATTAGGGATCCTAGTATATATCTTATTATAAGGTGCTTATAGTACTTTTTTTCTCCTTATGGTGGTTTGATACTTTGAAATAGATTAAAATAAAATTTAACATTCATAGCTGGTTGGTATTTTAATTTCAGTATGTCATATATTATGCACATGATGCAAGAAAAAAATTATTAGATCTTATTATATATATATATATTCTGTAAATAAATATTTATTATTTTAGAAATTTGTATTGTATTTATTTTAGAAATTCATGTGAACAATATGTCATCATCAATCAATTTTAAATTATCTCCTCAGTATCATATTAAATTGTTGCATTTTATTTTTTCTTGTAAACTTATTATCCTAATAATAATAGATAGAAAATATGCAATGATTCACAATTTATTGATTGAAACTGACAAAAAAAATGATATTTATTTTTTCTAATTATTATAATTTATTTTACAGTTATTAGTTTGTTTTATTATAACACCGAAATTTTGTATGATTCCGAATTTTCTTTTATTCTTGCTTCATTTTATATAAAAATTTATTTTCTTCTAAAGTTTTTTAAATGGAAGAGTGTTTAAAGTATAATTTCCCCCCTCTGTGATTAAGTAGAAAATCTTATGTATTTTAAGTGTCCTAGTTTATAGAAGCAATTGCTAACTAAATATTTTAATATGTGTGTGTTGTTATCCTAGCCTTTAAGATTTATAATAATAAGTATGAAAAGATAATATAAAGTATAAAAGGAAGATACCATCATTAAGATATTTTAAAAATTATATGCAAGAAACATTAAAGTTAATTAGCTGGTGAAATAGTTGTAAATAGTCCTCGAAATCTGCTATCTTTTTATTTTTTTTATTTTAATATTTCATTTAAAAAAGTGCTGCTGCCAATTTATATTTTTGAGTTTCTGAATCTTTATAAGAAGATTACCTATTGGAATAATTTTCAATATATGTAGGAACATTTCTATAGGTCTTTGCCAATTATGATCCCCAGAACTCTAAATCCTCAATTCAAAACTTTTATTGCAAATGTCACTGTGCTCATAATATGTTAATATAATAAGTAGGGCTATTTTCAGTGGATATTAATCAGTTCTATATATGTTATAAGAATAATAAAATTTTGGATTATTTCATTGTTAGTCCATCTTGAAGAAAGGGATTAGAGATGGTGAAAATTTGAAATTTCTATTTCCATTTCACTTTTTTAGGTTTAAAAATAGATAGTTGAACCAAATTCAGCAAAATAGTGTCTTAAGGTTTTTTTTTTTTAACTCGTTTATGTTGCCAATTGAGATTAAATAAATAAAACTTTTAGGTATACTTCCTTTCTTAATTTTGAAATTGTTTACATGCTCATGGACTAAAATTTATAAAATTGATAAAATCTAATTAAGTAAAAGAGGGAAATATTGGCAATATATTGTTAAAGTGATTGCTTCACAAAAATAAACAATAAATGCTTAAATAATTTTGAACATTTTTCATTATAATTTTTATCTTTGAAGCAAGAATGTGAACATAATTGTTTTATTTTTATTTCACCTTTTAAACTTAATTAAATTATTATTTTATTTTCTAATATTGTATTTCCTTCATGGCAATTTATATGAAAGTGAAAATCTTTTTAACTGCTAAGATTAGATACCTGATATTTGACATGCATTTATTGATTTACATATTACTTTTTATAAAATTTCTTATTAGATTGTTTGATATTTTGCAATCCAAAGAAAATGCTTTTTGTGATACATATTTTTATAATGGTCACCAATTTACTGAATTGTTCTGTTTATTAGCTTACTTGCATAAAATAAAGTATTGCTTAAATTTTTAATTATATTTTGTAATATTGGTTTTGCATAATGCTGTGCAAGGATTGAAAAGAATTTAAAAACATTAACATCGAGTTGAGGAATCTTTTCCTTTCCATCTTGTTGTGAGGAGTTTTTATATATATTTATTACTTTTATTATCTTGGTGTTTTTTTATGGATGAGTTATTGCTATAGAATTGATTATAATGCTGTTGTCATTGAAGCACTATTATTTTTTATTATTTTATATTTTTGTACGTATTACTTTTTTTCTTTCTTTTGCTTCGTTATTATTAAATTATTAAGAATGTGCTGAGAAAAAAGAATCGACACATAACTAAAAATGTGCTGATTCTTTTTTCTCTAAATTTTTGATTGCTTTTATTTACTTTGCGAGTGCTATATTCAACTTCTTTAAATTATTCACTTTAATTAAAGATCCTTTAATTTCCATTAATATTGTTTTAAAAAAATATTTTTATTTTCTCTTTTTTTTCTGTTATTTATATTTAAATTATAATTCTTTAAAGTTATTTAAGTTTATTTAAAGCATGCATATTGTAAAAATATTGTTTTCTTTTCTCTGTAGCTTGTAGAATTGAAAAATGGTGAAACATATAATGGTCATTTAGTAAATTGCGATAACTGGATGAATATTAATCTTCGAGAAGTAATCTGCACATCACGAGTAAGTATTATTATAATGATTCTTAATAAAATAATTTTTAAATTCTGTAAGGCTTCTGTGAAAATATAAAGAATTATTTCAATTACAACTCTTATATTGAGAACAGATAATTTAAATTATTAAAAGCGGAACTTTTTATTTGAAATAAATTTAGAAAGTCAATTCCATTTGCTTCTGTGCATAAAATGGGTTGGATGTTTTCATTTTTATTATATCCTCTATAGCTGCTCATTAGGCATCGGTTGATAAAGTTGGAAGATTGTTATGATAAATTTACTTTCTAAATTAGTTGTAAATGAAATCTGAACTGAAAAAAATCCTACCTTTTGAGCTGTATCAAAATGAACATAAGGTTTGCTTGGATCTCTGCAATCTTTGTTTTTAATAAAACTCTAGTTCTAGATACCACAAAGAAGTTTTAATGGTTTTGATGTTTTTCTTCTTTTATCTTTGAAAGGAGGAAAATATCACAGTTGAACTTATATTACAAAATAAGTGGTAGTCTATTCTTTTATATTCAATCAATTTTTTGTGTATATTTTTAATTTGTGGGAAAAAAACACATTTGGATCTACTTTCATATACCCCCCCCCCAAAAAAAAAATTACGCGCCAAATCTGGCACTCCCTACGGACTTTTTAGGGTTGCTGTTTCTATTTGTATTTAGCAAAAATCCATCTTGGCGAGAAAAAAAGGCGCCAAAAACAGGTATTTTGCTTGGCGAAAAAAAAAAAGTTGCCAAATTTTCGATTTGGGGAGGTATATTAAAGTAGTTCCAAATCTTTTAATTAGAATAACAAGTGCTATGATAAGAAATTAAAAGGTGTTTTTTTTTTCATTATTTTTTTTACATCTATGGATATGTGCTATTATTTTAAATGATTTTTTTTTATTCCATATGTTCAAATAATTCCCCATGTTCAAATAATTAGAATTTGAATTTTTGAAATTACTTTTTATTCTTACCATGTTTAGAAACTGGAAGCTATTTTTTTCCCGCTTAAAAATTATTTCTGTTTATTTTTATTTTCATTAAACTTCTTAGTTTATTATTATTATTATTTTACAATTGTATACCATTTTTTGAAAGCGTTTCAACTAATTGGGTAATGTTCCTTAGTTTTCTTTTAAGTTTAAATACTTTTATGATGTATCTTTAAATTAGTTAAACTTTGATATGGAATTTTATTAAAAGTCAAATGAGAATTTGCATTTTATTTTCTTTCTAAGTTTAATCTTTTTTGAGGTAAAAAAAAAAAATAAAATTGCAGAATATTTTTGCAAAATAAAATGTTAAAGTTTCTTTTCTTTTTTTTATATTTTAAAATTAGTTTTTTGCTACCTTGAAATATAACTTTAGTTTTCTTAGCAAAAAAATTACTAGAATTTATTATTAATGTATTGAATTATGGAAATATAAACATGTGTATCTTAAAGTACATCAATACATAATTTTAGTGTTTTTTAATGAATTATGAATCAGTTTATTAATTTAATTAATTGTTTCCATATGAGTAGTAGTATTCTGCAAGGATAATTCAAATAATTCTCCAGATTCCACAGTGTTTATGGTTATAAAATAAGATTAAATATTTAATGTAGCATTTTTTTTTTCAAAAAATTGCTTGTTAATTAGGAAAAGCTTTTTAAAATTTCTTTAATTCTACTAATTAATTGTAATTTCTTAACATCCTAGAGTTATTCTGTTTTAATCTACATTTATAATGATAATCTATATCCTTTAAATCATTAAAAAATTTGTATTCTTAAATTTCTTTAGGATGGTGATAAGTTTTGGAGAATGCCAGAATGCTATGTTAGAGGAAGTACGATCAAGTATATGAGAATACCTGATGAAGTCATTGATATGGTTAAAGAAGAAACCCTCTCTAAAGGAAGAGGGAGAGGTGATATGAAAAGAGGAGGAATGGGACAAAGAGGGAGAGGAGGTGGAAGAGGTAAGTTATTTTATTTTTTATATATAATAAAATAATATGGTCTTTCTCCCCCTTAAATGTACTTCCTATAATTAACAAACATGTTTTTTTTCTCTTTTTCTTTCTGAATTGTACTTCCTAGATTATTGAATCAATTGCTCAAAAGCTTGATTGTTTGTCCATTTATAACCAAGATTTAACAGTGTTCATATTGTCAAATCCAAATTTTCCAATGGTGATCGTAATGATGGAGATGTAGAGCTTGTTTGAATTTTATAGTTTGTAATAGGGCTTTATTGTTCATAAAGAGTAAAATATATCTGATTCTTAATAAACAAATTATGAATCTTGCATGAATATAATTATGCAGATGTTGACCAATTACGAATTTATAGATTTTTAACAGGAAATTTCTTACTTTTTATATTTAGAATAAATAATTGGAAAGTAAAAAATTGATCACTTTGTATTTTGTATGATATATTTGCTATGTAGTAACTAATTTTGTGACAATACGGCATAGGGAATTTGCAGTAATATTTTATATAAATGGTTGCCTCTGAAAAAAATGCTCATAGATTTCTCCCCCCTGCAAAGTATTTCTGAATTTTGACCTATAAGCAAGGCAGATGCACTCTGACAAACTAAATTGATGCTTGTTTGGTGAATCTCAAGAAGGTAAATGGATTCAGATGAAAATGTGTAAAAGACTTGATTCCTATCTTCATCATTTTGCAATCCTTTTCTTTATTATTTAAGGTGGAAAAAAGTCTAATTTTTTTTTTTTCAGTTTAGTAACTAATGCATAATTTAATGACTATTATTTAAAATAAAATTATTGGTTGGAAATCATGATTTTTTCCCCTTTTTCTGTTCACTACAGTAAGTGATAAATTCTTAAATAAATTTTATAGGGATGTGAGATATGCAACTTATGTTATTTTGATGCACAAGTATGAAATTTTCCATATCAAAGTGTGATAATTGTCTTGTAGATTCATCACTTCAGTTAATGCTAGATGGTACAGATAAGCAAATTTTCTAAAATGTCGCGCCAGGCAGTGATGGCATGTTGTACGTTTGTTCGTATAGATTCCAGATTCTTATACAATGACTACATCATCACTTAAAAATGTTTTATTCATTAAAAAGAAAGAGGAAAAAAGCAACTTTGAATAAATAAAAAAAATTAGCTGACTTCATGACTTTTTTTAAAAAGACTTTTTTCATGGCATTGTAAGAATATTTCCAGTGGTCATATATTGTATTTGCAATTATATGCTTTTAGAAATGTTTTGTTTGGGGTTACTTGCATTTCCTGTGAGGATCTCTACTTCTTTTATATATGTTTTTTTTTTTTTTTAAAACAAAATATTTCTTTTACGCAACAATTTCTATTTAATACTGAGAATTTATCCTTTCCTTCAAATAGGACATATTATTTGAACTAAATTGGAACTCCATTTAGAACTCTTACTGAATTGATAAGAATGAAATCTAGTATAGTTAAATATACTCTCATTAAAGAATACTTATATTGATTCTTAAGGCTTATTTTTATATTGTTAAAAGACTTATTATCCTTTTAATTCATTGATATTCATAAAAGAATAAAAATTCAAAATAAATATTAAAAAATGCTTATGATGAAGGGGGACTTGAAATGAAACATTTAAAATTAGAGTAAAGATTAATATAATTGCATAGGGAAGAAACTTCAGTTTGTGAGTTAGAGAAACATTAAAGATTTGATTTCAAGTGATTTTGGAAAATAGAATCATTCTGGTAAATCAAAATTTAATTGTATTGCACTTGAGTATTGCTCCATTTCTGCTTGAAGAAAGGCAGTTATTATTTAGAAGTTTATTCTTTGGAATTTTACAAGTGATTAAATTTCCATATTTATATTTCTGAACTTTTTATATATTTTTAAAGCCACCTTTTTTCCTTCCCTTTTATACTAGATTATTTTTAATTCTTAGTACATAATTAACAATTGCCTAAAATTAGGATGCATGTAGAGATTTAAAAAGAGTTTTCTGTCTTCATAAATTGGTTTTAATATCTTCATTTAGTAATATAGAAAGCAAGTTTTTATAACAGCAATAAAATAGTTTTTAGATTTAATCTAAATTTTTCCAAATTGTCTGGCAATATTTATCTGTTTAGAATATCAAAATTATTTGAAATATTGAGAAATGAAATTAAATTAGATTAACTAATTGTCTACTGAAATACTTAACCACATAGACATAAATAAGTTGTCAATGTTTTTAGAAATTTTACTCTTTTTTTTTTCTAATTCTACTAAATATAGAATTCATTAAAGGGAAGAAAATGTATCAAAAATATTAATGAATTAGTGGAAAACCTGCTATTTTTCCAAATTCTCATCTCCTATGCATTTTATGTTTAAATAATATTTTCTGATAGCTTATATATTTCAAATTAGGGAATAAATACTTAAAAAAAAAAGTAAATTCATTCTAGTCCCCCTCCTTTCCAAAATAGCTTTTATTCTCTTACATTTTGTTGTAAAATCTTTATTTGGAAGGGTAAAATGAGAAAAAAGATAAGGAAATGGGATAGCTAAAAAAAAGTTTTTGTTAAATTTTAAACTGCAATATATATCTAAAAAGTTAATATAAGGAGTTACAAAGAAAAAGAAGCTAGTATGCATTTTCAACCCTTGGAAGATTTAACTGTCTCCTTTGTTTCTCTTTTCATCTTCCCTCTTTATTCACTGAGTCTATCTATTACAAATTATATTTTAGTAAAAGTATATTGGAAATTTGCTTCTGAGATTTGTTGTTTTACAACACCTATGAAATCTTATTTTTTAGTATTTTTAAAATTACAGATGGAGAAAATTTTGATTTCATATCTCTTCTAAAAGTCAAAAACTTCATTTTAAATAATTGAATAAAAATTAGACACTTTCATTTTTAAAAAATGTTTTTTCGACTAGTCATGACTAATTATATAAACATTTTTTGTTATTTCTTCTTCTTCCCTTTAAAATATTTGCTTTAATATATATATTTTTATTTATTTTCTATTTGTTTGTACAAGATTTTCATTGGGCTTTTGATTTTTAATTTAAAAATTATAAATATATTCTTTAATAATTATTCTAAAATAAGCTATGCTCTTATGCATATTTCCTCTTGTATTAAAATGTATCGCGCGTGTGTATACTGCATAATAGTGCACTTTAATATATTATATGATTCTAGATTTCATTTTATACTTTATGTTCCAGTTGACAGCTCTCTTCATTTTTTCTAATTTACACCATTCTTTTGAAGGTACCTTTGGAAATAGAGGTGGTCGTGGTGGTGGTGGCGGTGGCCAGCCAAGGGGTGCAGCACATGGAAGACCCGGTGGAAGGCCAAAACCTAATTAAAATTGTAAATTAAAGAAAATATTGATCATTCATTTCATCATTTCATTTTGAAAGAAATATGACAGTATCATATTATTCTGTTTCTATGATGTAAATATTAATAATAATAATAAAAAATTTCAGTTTCACTTATTTGGATCTTTTTCTCCAGAAATATGCCCCTTTTTCTCATAAAAAAATTAATCAGATTCATGTTTGGGCAAACATTAAGAAAATATTGGCATGCAAAAATCTTGTTTTGAACTCATTAAAAAAAAGGAAGTAGGAAAAGAATTGTAATAATGGTTTTGCCTAAAGTGAATCACCTCCTTCCTCTCTAGTTTTCTTTTTTTCCCCCTTAATTTAAAATAAAATGTATTACTATAAAAATGGTCAAGAACCAATTTTTTTGGAATTAAATTATTAGGAATTAAAAAATTGTTTATTTTAATACTCACCTCTTCCTCCATCTGTTAATATGTAGAATTTTAAACATGAAACTTTTTTTCCAAAATATAACAAGATTTTTAAATTTAATAAACCTCTTTTATTCTAAATTATTTAATTCTACTTCACAATCATCAGAAGATTATAGTATAATGCATTGCTATATTTGTTAGGATGAATAGTCATTGGTAAGGAATCAAATTTTCTTTTTAAGATTTCCTCTGTAATGCACCTGATGATTGTGAAATATGCAATCTGGTGGAAATCACAAATCCAGATTTTAAAATTGTTTCTTGTTATCTTAAAAACAAGTTTTAAGCAACTGACTGATCCAAAGTTAAAAAATTTCAAACAGTTGATTTAAACCAGTTTTATATTTAATTATTTTTGGATTTTTTTTTAAAGAGAAAGTATATATATTGATCAAGGTTGCACTATGCAAATTAATCACCTATACATTTTAATCTTCAAAATTATGAATTAATTCTAGGCAATTCAGCATAAAGTAAAGGTTTTTTTTTTTAAAAAAAAGAGGGCTAGTGATTTGATTAACAACATCCCCCCCCTCTCCAAATAATTTTGTTTTAGTTAAGATTAAAATGGATTTGAGACCCCCCCCCAAAGGTATATTTTTTTTACATGAATTTTATTCATTTGGGCTGTTCATGCAGATTCTTCGTCTTTTATAATATTCTGATCATTATTCAAATTCAGAAAAAAAAATTTATATTAAAAATTGTAATTTATTAGCTTATGTATCTCAAGAGAATGTCAATGCCATGTTTCTTTGCAGCATTGGTGATTTAGTATTCATGCCACCATATGAATTTCAGTATGCGGCCTTTTGCAGTGATATAAATTTTAAGCATCATATATGTAAGCATTATTTTAAACTTTTTCATGAAAGTATTTTTTGTGGCACAAAGAAGAACACTTTTTAATGAAATGCCTCAGGTAAAAATAAACTGTTGTGAAATTCGGGAATGTACTGCCTTTGACTACTCAAATATTTCTAAGGAAAGATCTCTTGTAAGTTATGTTGTTCATTTTAGGATCTGGATACTAGCACTTCTCGACGCAGGATCTACGCCAAGGGTTGGCACAGAAAAAGCTAAATGGGTATTGGGCCTCACATGTCTGCTGATAATCATTCATCTTTTTGGTAAATGTAAATAAATCTTTTTTCCATCTTTCCTCTCATCGTTATGTTTGAGGAAATAAACCCTTGATTCATGCACAAAAACTCGTTAAGAGTTTCAGATTTCGAAAATGAACAGTAAAATAGCACGATTATCTATTAGATTTTGCTGGTTAAGCTTCCGAAAATCTTATCTCAGGTAGAGTTTATTTTAGATCTATTTAATTTATTCTCTCAAGGATCGGATTTATATAAAGCAAATTACAATAAATGTATATAAATATATTTAATAGGTTCATATTTAAAAAAACTAATCACGGTTCAAATCTAAATTTATGTTAAGAAAGGAGGAAAATATGAACACATTCTAAAATTAACATTAGCTGGAGCGGTCTTTCTGAAACTTTCTCGAATACTCCCGACTGAAAATATCTCCCATCAGACTGCATAAAATTGTGAAATTAGCAAGAATGCAAACACTTGGAGTATTCAGTTTTTTCCATAATCCTGCAAAAGAACGTTTATTGTTCCTTAGTGCAATAAAGGATTTTTTTTTTTTTTTTTTTTTTTTTTTTTGGCAGAAGGATGATTCTTGTAGGGGCACTTCGTAATTCAGGTTGAGATGCTTAGGGCGTAGTGGTTGGATATCGCCAACGTTGGGGGATCTGACTACTTCCATCGATGACGGTACCTTCCAACGGTAAGGTTTGTACTGTGTCGCCATCATCGGCGACACAGTACAAACCTTAGGACTCAACCACAGTTCCCGCCAATGTTGCTGTGGCGCCGATACGGTCATTCAGTATTTATTCCCGAGCTCCTTCGGGCGGGACGGAGAATCAGTAATATAGCTTTTGGCTTATTGACACCGAAATTTGACGCTGTATTATAGTGTTGGTAACAAGGCGACGAGCTAGACTTCATTTATCGAATTCTTTACGCTTTCAAATTGTTGCGTTTTTATGTGTGCTTTCATACAAACGGTCAAGTGTTGGATAATTTTATTTCGTTGTTTGATGCGAATCTGCACTGAAGTTGCTTAAACTATGTGCAAATGTTATCGATATAGATCTTTAGATTTTATAGTTATCATTCATTTGCACCCCGTGAGATTGATTAAAAAAGTTCTTTTGATTGCATTTCGTCCACATTATGATAGATATCTACAAGCTCAGTATTACCAAATTACATCTGTTTAGCTGAAATCGTTTTTAAGTCATCATTTTATAATTTGCAGGCAGAGTGATTGGCAGGCAGTTACTTCAAAATGTATGTTTTTCGAACTCGGAGAAATTTGTAATATGTAGATTTAACTAAGTCTGACGAGACTTGCAATTATCGTCAGTAAATAAAAAGATCTCAGGTGTCGAAAATCAAAACCCTTTTATGTAGGAACTAAATCTTCAGTTTTGCTTTAAAACATTACCCTTTAGCCTTCTACATTTATCTGCAATCAGTTTGCCTTTTTATTCCAGAAAGATGGAAAAAAAAAATGTTCGCCCATTTATTTAAATAAATAAATATCAGTTATGATATATTTTTATAAATATACTTAATTGATACGTTTAGAGTTGGACAAAATGAAATTATTTTACTGATGAAAAAATAACCATTTAATTATTTTCTTACGAAACCATTATTAAATCCTTTCTTATTGTTCGTTACAAAATTTTAAAATTTAATATATTATTCTAGAGAATTGATTACAGAAAGCTATCTTGAAGTTCACATTAAGTATTTGCTTTTAATTTCTTCACTACAAGAAAGTGGCTGCCTTCTTGCTTATGATACATATGCTTGGCGCAGTTTGGCCAGGTGTGGCTCTTGCGCCAATAAACCACACACAACCAACCAACTTGCTTATGATGCCGATTCATATATATTAAATATTTTGTTTCTCCGATAAAGTAGAAAATTACATGTCGTTTTTATAGTAAAGGGAGGCATCGCAATAATTACTAACCGAGTTTTATATATATACTAGCTGGTGCCCGGCGCGTTGCTGCCGCAGAAGAAATAGTCTTGGAAATATCGTTTGGAATTTGAAATAGTTATTTTGTGTAATTAAGAGTTATAGGAAGAAGGATATTTATTTTCTTGTCGGCAATGAATACATTCAATGAAATTGAAGGTTATATAAAGGAGAAGAATAAGTAGTATTTATTCTATTTTTATTATTATGTTCTACAAACAAGTATTCATTTTTATATATTAGATTTGTGTATTCTTTTTGATTTTCAAAGCTTGGTGTTATTTCAGAATGGTAATAAAAGAAACTATTTATTGTATCTGGTGATTCGCTTAATATTCGTTTAGAATTCTCTAGTTTAATGTTAGAAAATATGATTAAAATATCTTCTTTTGAAATTGATTAAACATGGAAAATATATTTATACCATAAAATGATTAATATAGTTGAAATGATAATTTTTTGAAAACTAAAATGGAACAAAATTATTTGCGCTATAATATTTTCAGAAGTTACTACGAAAAACGTTAAAATTTTTTTAAATGTTTAACTAAAATTTCAAAGTCCTAAGGGATTGATTATTCTTAAAAACCTTTACGCCCACTCCTTAATAAAACTATTAGCTCAGAGAAAGACTTGCCTTGCACTTACATACAATAGCCACGAAATATTAGCGACTAGCTTGAATTTAGCAGCTGTTGTGACTCCTTGAATTTAACATCTAGTAATTGTTTGGTGGTCAATCCTTGCCTGAACTTAGCATCTGACGAGTTATTTGGTGGTTAATAGATGTTGTAAATAGATCTGAAAATATGTTTTATACTTTTTTTTATACTTGCATTATGCCTGTAACCTTCGCGTAAGTACAAGCAATATGTTGTCGAAGTTTTATCAGAATCGGTTGAGCAATACGGCAGGGCATGAGAGACATGCAGACAAACATTCCTTTTTATTTATATAGATATATATCTTTAAAGGTTGTAAGAATGGGTTTTGAGCAATAAATTGTACCGAAGTTATAAAAATGAAATTTTTATTTATTTTCTATATAATTTTTATGGATGGTCTCCGTTTGTATTGGATGCGCAAATTCCAACTTTTGTTTTTGCGTCAAGTAATTCAAACTGGCTTTCTTTTAAACCTTAAATTGATTTATAATTGGGGCAATAAGTATAAGCATGAATAAAATTAGCTGTGGTACCTAAATACATAAATGTGAAAAGCACAAAAGGACTTTACGTAAACTTTTTATCTTCGAATGCATTAAAATCATCTTTGAGTAGAAGGAAGAAAATTGTTTACTTATATCTTTCTACTATTTTTCTCTTATTTCTTACGGATGAAATCACTGCATTGAAAAAGAAAGTAATGTCTTAAAGTTTCCCAGCGAAATATCTGAGACCTAGATTAAACAGACAAGAGTGGTCTTTCCGAAATTTCTTCGCATACACTTTAATATATATATATTTATATGTATGTCCGTATGGAATGGATAAACAATAGTCAAGAAAAAACCTAATAGAGGACGATTTTGGGCATTTTTTAAAACAATCAATCGCCGGGAAGAAGTTAATACAAGAAAAAGAACAATCAAAACCAACATTTCAAACTTTCAATTTGGGTTTCAAATCGATTGAAATCCAAATTTGACACCGGATTACTCTTGTAGTAAACAAAATCAAATATTGAAACTTTTACATAGTATTAAATGAAGTATCCTGAATCGTCTGTTTATTTGGACTACTAAAATTCGAGAAATACATAAAAGTTATATCAAAATACAGAAGAGAATTTTAATTATTCCACGCATGCGCGAAAACCTCAAACTGTGCGTGTGTAAATAAGATCTGTTATGCGCATGTGCAATACTTTTCTTTGTTTAGGTCTGATTTCAAAAAGCGATTCAAATCTCATTATGCTCTAATTGAGGAAATCCAACCTCGGCCGGAACACATTAAATACCAAAAAGCTTCGTTCTATAAAAAATTGTTTTGTATCTATTTTAGATAATTTAAATATATTTTATGTTTGTTTGATGTTGCGAAGCATGCCCGTGTCATATCGAGTTTAGGATAGACTTAAGTTAAAAGCTAATTTTTATTCTTGGATGCTATATCAAAGGCAATGCTGTACGAGTACTGCTAGTTTCATATAATTAAATCATAATGTTTTTGAGTTTTCATTTTTTCATGCTTGTGAAAGTATAGACCGAATCTGTCAATTTCTTAACAAATTCTTTCCAAATTTAATATAAATCTATTCTTAAGATTTTAAATATATATACAAAATTTTATTTATCTATCTCTCTTCGTTTTGTAGCTATTGTGTTAATTTATATACAGACAGACAGACTTGGTGCATACAAATGTTTAGAAACAACACATGACCATCCCGTTGACGGATTTAATTCAAAATTTGGTATAGGCATAATCTTTAGATTTATAACCATGTATCAGATTTTATTTAACTAATAAATATTATCTCTTTCCACATTCTAGTTATGTTTACTTGCATTAGTAGGATTATTATGAATAGATTTTGTTCAAAATACGATTGAAACCTATAAATAAGGACCATATACAAACTTTTATCCGTCTAGCTTAATGTATTTTTGAGCTATCTTGTTCACAGATAAGCTGATGGTCGAGCAGACATAACGCCAAGAATATGTTTTTTTCTGATTCAGGGAGGTTTGAAACGAAGAAATTTATAAATATCTCGAGGTCGATTTATATATATATATATATATATATATATATATATATATATATGATTATAGTCCGTGAAAGTAAGAAGGGAACGATAAGAAATTCTTAGGGATGGCACCATAAAAAAAAATATTCGTTAGTATTTCGTTATGATAATGTCGTGTCCTTGTTAACCCGGAAAAGGGATGAGTAGCTTCTGAGGGTAAAGACCCCAGAGTACCCGAAGATAGAAATCTGACTTCTACCTCAAATGAAGATGCCACATACATTCGCTTGCACAACTCCTTTTTACAGGGGAACTCATTCATCTCAAAGATAGCACACAAGTTAAGAACAACCAGGACTCGAGGCCGGGACCCTCAGATCACGGTGAAGATACACTACACCTAAGCCAGGACGCCGGCATGACGTTGTTATAATTGTTCCATTTAAATTATCTATCATCTATAGCGAGACAACTAATTTGAAATGAAAATTTAACTCTTTCATTCTTTCAATTTCCTTTGAAGTGTATACCGATCTACTAATCGATGAAGTGAAATTTAAACAACGGAGAAAATAATAATAATAAAATTCTGGGAAACGCCATCAGAGGGATTTTAGTTTTCTGAGGGAATATTTTAGGACAAACTTTTTTCATGTCGCGCAAAATTTATATTTTTTATCGCAAATATATCCACCTATTTTATAAATAACTCCAAGAATCTTTTTCCCTTGTTTTTTAAGATATAGTTTTTATTTTTTTTAACTGATCATTTTTGCCAATCTTCGTTTTTAGGGGCTTTTTTCCCCTTTAATTTGTTTATTTTTCCGCAGGGGTGCTAAAACATGTCTCAATAAATTTAGCATAGTCGCTTTACTACAAGTACATATTACTTCCTTGTGTACGAAACGCCATTTTCAATTTACAAGGTTTAAAATTACATTACCGATCACCCTGCATTACATATTTTGATAAGCCAGGCGGTATAAATAAAAAAAAGTTCATATAAAAGGGTTTTATGTGTGTTTTATCATAATACAGTGAAAAATTCGCTATATTTTAGAAAACTCTCAACTAATGATAAATTTCTTCCAACATGCGATAAAAATCCACGGTTTTATCCTAAACGTCAAATTTTATCCATCAAAGTTTTATTATTTTTTGTTTATATTACATACTCTGACATAACCTCAAAACTGTTTCTGTTTTAAGGGATTCAGCCTGAATATTTACCAAAATTTCCGGATCAATTTACTTTTTTGGCAAATATTTTGTTTTCCATGGCTTTGGTATATACTAGAAAGTAAATATTGTTATGGATTTCCTATCCGTGAGGGTACGTTTATTGTATAGTGAGTATGTTTGTTGTGAAAATAACACACAATGAGTAGTCTTTTAGTAGAAAAACAATGACATTGTTTATTTTCACGAAGACAGAACAGCACAGAGACAACAAATATTTACAGATGAGACGAGACAGCAGACCACAATTATAAATCCAGTAGTAACAATGTCCACAGCACACAAAGCGGTCGGACTGGATTCGGTAGGAGATGGCATCCCCGGAGTTTTGCTCTAGGTCTTTTCAGACGGCTGACTACTCCTCTGTGTCTTCTTGCTTCAGTTGCCGACTCATTACTTGAATTCGCGACTCCTATCAAGGACTACTCCTCTACGACTATCAATACTAATCACCATTACTCATAGACAGCTGGTGAGTGCATGCCTTTTATAGTTCCCGGGAGGTGGGACTAGAAGCTTCTGGACCAATCTGGACGTATATCGGTTTCTAATGGACTGCTCGGGTAAATTCTCGATGTTTCGGGCATTATCTCTTTTGTCGCCAAATTCGTTGGCAAATGGTAACCAAGTTTGTTGCCAAGCTCTGGGATCACTGACGGGACATCTGATACCATCCAATATAGATAACAGTTCATCAGCCTCTCTTATAAAGACACAAAATTGTAGGTTCAACAATATGCTTCGAAATTACATGTATTGTGAACATGCGATAGATTTACGTCATTAATTGGGAACCTATATCCTGATCGTCGGACTTATTATGCACAATCGCTTATTATTTGTATTATGCGAACGGAGGACCGATTCATGCTGGCCGGATGTTACCTATTGTAATAAATGCTCAAAATGTTTATGATAAGAGAGATTAACTGGGAATAGAACTTGAAATCTTTTGGATTGTAGCCACATAACATAACCATTAGACAAATGTGATGGCTTGTATTTAGTGATTGTTACTTGCTTATTAAGAAACCACCAAATTACTCCCCTCTCCAGTGAGACGGCGTAGAGACGAACCAATTATAGAGTCAAGCATTGATTGTTGATTTCGTGTTTTTTGCGTGTAGATGACGCCACTATAGCTATTTGAAGGTTTATTCTCTGATGTCACCAAATGTGGTAAGAAGGGTTGAGTCGGAATATAACTTTTGATCTTTTGGATTGTAGCAGCATAACATATCCGATAGGCAAAGGTGATCACCTATTTTTTGTGACTATTACTGACTTATTACACCTAAAGGTGTTTAGTGACTATTACTGACTTATTAAGGGGTAATAAGACAGGTTCCTCCATATTGGTGATCATTTTTATCTAATGGTTATGTTACTCGGCTACGAACCCTAACGTTTCAGGTTCGATCTTTGGCGGAATTCAATCTTCACATTGGTACGAAAACGCAACCGCTAAATGTTTGCCTATGATCTTATCCACAGCTTTAATGCATGTTTTCTGTTCAAGTTAGTTTTTAAGTGACGATAATCTAATATACATTTTAGATATCTTCCTGGCAAACGATTGTGCCCCAAATTTGGCATTAACCAGATCTTTAGATTAAAAACCATACGCCGAATTTTTCTTTTTCAATTAATTATAATTTTACTTTCTCGTATACATAATATGGGGAAAACAGAGAAATCGTCAAAAAATTTGAAATTGAAATTTTGACGAATGCCCAATCTTTAGACATCCTTGGGTTCGAAAAACGCACTTTAGAAAAATGTCTGCCTGTCTGCGACAAAGATAAATCAAAACCGCTTTGAACTAGATGGATTTGTAGATTTCTATTAAATTTTGTGCAAAATCTTCTGGACAGCAGAGAAAGCCTGCCCGTTCAGCTGCTCGAATATAATTAATTTAATGCGATAATCAAAAACGATGAGAGCTAGAGAAATAAAAATCGATACACAGAATTAACATTTATAGTTTAGACATGTAAAATTTTGAGCTAAATCCAACAATGCATGGGTTGGTCATCTGTCGATCTATATTTTCAGAAACGTGTAAACAAGATAATAAAAAATGTAATTATTTTAATATATCAAATTTGATTTGAAATTTTGTTACTGCAAGAGTAGCTTTGTATTGAATTTTTATTTCAGTCGGTTGGGGAAATACTTCTAAAACAGAAATTCGTTTTTCGGATACAATTAATCGCCAAATAACTCGCCAAGGATGGCATGATAATTTTAGTAAAATACTAAGTTCACGTCAAAGGTTAATACAGGATGATCAGCGAATAAACCCTGATTTTAAAATTAAATATCTACAATAAAGATCGATAGAATTATGCGGTAAACTGTACGTTTATTAGCAAAACTGTAAAAATTGTGTACAAAAGTTAGAAAATTTAGTTACAAAACTCGTAAACAGATGGCGCTCTGTGCTGAAAACTGTTTTTCTGGAAGGAGTCTTAAAAAACAATAAAGTGATGAGGTCTTTGCAATCAAAATACAATTTTTTCAAAATGTTCACCGTTCGAAACTATGAGGTGGCGTAATCAAACAATGAAATTGGACATCACGTCTTGTAATATCTCAACGAAAATGGAATCACATGCAACACCAATCAATGTTTCAAGCTCATCTCGAGTGGCGGGATTGTTTCTATAGACAGTGTCTTTCAATACTCACCACAGAAAGAAGTCACAAGGAATCAGATCGGGAGTCATTTTTCATTTTTGTCGTCACACTGAGAGCGTCTGTGGGCATTGTGATTAAAGCGCCATCTGTTAACGATTTTCGGAACTAAATTTTCTAAACTTTTGTACAGCATTTTTACAGTTTTGTTAATAAACGTACAGTTTACCGCATAATTCTATCGATCTTTGTTGTAGAGATATTTAATTTTGAAATCAGAGCTTATTCGCTAATCACCCTGTATGTTGTAACTACTGTACGTAAGTAACACACAAAGCCTTGTCTGGGATAACACCTGTATTAAAAAATATTCGAGAAAGTTTTGAGGAGACCACTCCCACTGGTTATAATGATGTTTTACATGTACAAAAATCAAAGAATATAAGCCATTTAGCAGAGACATACCTGCAATTCTGTTGTCCAAACCGCATGTAAAATTTACTTTTTCTTTCTCGTTTTGTCTTTCTCTTATACGAAGTTGTCCGAAGAAACAGTATTAAAATCGTCGAAGATCAACAGCGAGATTTTCATGAATCTCCTCCTTTCAAAATCTCCCCAAATCCGAAAAATACATTTTTAGAATCTGTTGACATGACAACTTGAAAACATTGTGAGCTAAACTGATTAAATTGGATTCATGATCTTAATTTACAGATTTCTGTCAAATATTGAAAACAGTTCTCACAAAATTTATCTGTCTATTCCAGTCCAAGCGAAAACAGTTGTATCGATAAATTTTGGTACACAGTTTTAGCATTTTAAGAATGGATCGGCATCAAATATTGAATCACAATAATCTGAGTTGTTTGTTTATTGGGTATCATTGGCACAAGAGTCATATTTTGACTAAATTGGGCCAGACAAATGATTTAAATCATTTATAAAGCATGTTAAAATTGAGATAAAAAGTAAATTATTAATTTTAACAATCTGAGAGTGGATCGCAACTGTAAGTACGAAAACGCAACAGACCAAAAATTGTAAATGATATAATCAAAATTGGAAATGTGATTCTTTTATTAAAATTTTACTTTTTTGTCCAATTTTGGTTTAAAAAAAAATACATATTGTTTTTCTTTTATTATACAGTCCGTAACAATAAGCGTGACTTTATAATATAGTGTAAACTCTATAGCTTAACTATGCAACAAAACGCAGAATGCTTATATATTAAACATTAAAAATAAAAATCGAAGAACTCCTGGCAGAAATCATTTAAATTTCCGGTACTTATGAGAATAAAAAAGAGAAAACACCTTTAATAAAGAGTATGTGCTGACATTTCGGATAGGTCACACCCACTAATTACCTGAACTTTTAAATTTTGTTTCTTTTCCCCTCATTATCATGTCATGTTGGCAGAAATTCAGGAAACTGGTCAGTAAAATCCGAGATAAATATTGATAATCAAATATTTCTAATTAGTTCAAAGTTTTTTGAACTAATTGAATAAAACTATATAAATCCCGAATGATAATTATCATTAAAATATATTAAATCGTCTGAAAGTTTTTTAAATTCAAGTTACATACAATTTTCACGTATTTTCATTTTGCCTGGATTATTGAAGAAAGTCTTTTTTTTATTCTACATTTTCATATTCAAAAAAGAAAATCGAGTTTTTTTTTATATGTGTGTTCTCAGGTATGAAGAAACTGTTTGAACCTCCTCCCCTCCCCTTTTTTTTAGCTGTGCGCAACACATTTTAATGATTCGGTGTTGCGCACAAATATTAACAGACATGTAAAGACGCTACTAATTAGTTATACATAAAAAGAGAAGTTTATTTCTTTGCAAAAATGGAATGAAAAAAAAAGCATTAAAAAAGTGGTTAAGGGAAGTTGTCCTGTTAATCAGAATTCAGTCTCGGCAATTATCTTTTTTTTCTAGAACACTTTATTCGGCAATTAACTTTCTAGAATAACATCACCTGAGCCATATTTTTTGCACCTATTTCAATTTAAAGATGGTGCAATTTTTTTTCTTTTTCTTTTTTCCCTCTATTTACTTGGAGTTCAAGTTGTCTTTTTATGAGATATTTTACATCTGAGCAGTCAAAATAAAACAAATAAACAAAAAGCTCGCATTAATGGTGATTCCATGGCGATCGCCGATGCCAGATTGCAAGCTCGTAAAATCCAATTACAATTGAACCGATGCCAGATACTTCTACTCAATACGTCGCCAAAAAAACAAAAGTAAATAAAGTCATTCTTGGCAGCGTGTACAAGGTTTTGTGAGCGTAGAGTAGTGGTATAATTTTAGTACTCCATGTTGCAAGCAAAAAACTAAAAAGAAAGTAACAAAATAAAAGTAATCTGAAAGAGACTTCGAGCATCAAAGAGTAATTTGGAACAATTACAAGATCCAAATTAGATTTTCAGAGATTGAGAAATCATGTCGAAAAATAGAAATCACCACTCTTTCTAGCTACTTCTTTCCGACTAAACTACTTTTTTAGACATGTATGTTCACGTTTACAGAACTTTCGACTTTTCCCCTCGAAAAAGTGCATTCAAAGAGTAAAAAGTATGATAAAAAATATTTTATGTACTGACGCCCACATATTCCAGTGTTATTTTGTTTTACTTCGGAGAAAAATATTTTACGATTTTTCTGTATATTTCCTTAGCCGTCGGACTTATCGTTTTGGAGTTTCGATGTTAGAGTTATAAATAAACAAATATTTCATTTTGTGTAATGTTTAGGCAGGAATGGAATGGGCTACACCCCCAGATGTTTTCGCTGGAAAAGTACCAACTTGCATATTTGATTGTTTGAAACAAAGGTTCACAGAGTTGCATCGATTTAAATGTCTGAAAGATTTTTCTACCCATTATCTAAATCAGATAAAATAAAATATGTATAGTCATGATGAATTATTCTATTTTTAAAGATTTCTTGTACAGATTTGTAATAATTTACTTTACTTTTCGTACATTTTTTTCTCTTCCTTCTTTCCTTTTTTTATGCAGGTAAAGAATATTGCTTTCTCGAAATTAAATTTTGATATTAATTCATTTGTAATATAGTATTCAGGTAGTTTTATTTGCTGGGTTTTTTTAATGTGTCAATATAATCTTTTGAAATCTGATGAAATATATTCGTTTCAATATAGTGATCTTTTTTTCCTTCTTATCATTAAATTAAATTTTTTTATCATTAATATTTTTTATGATTAAAGTACACAATGGTGATCAATTCAAAGTTAATTTTCAGCTCTTAATTGATCAATTATATCTATTTTTTTAATTTCGCCTTAACTTTTTAAATCATAAAATGCAATGCCAAGAACGAATTCAAACATACCAATTTTTTTTCTTCTTTTCATTTTTTTTTTCGATTTATTTGTAATTTGTTTTCTAAAAGGTTAATTATCCATTTATCCTGCAGAAACACTTACTAAATCTCATTTCTATGCTATTACTCGCCTGAAATTGGCAATCAAACAGAATTTGTTCTGTTATTTACAAATTCTAGACAATCACGATTTTCTGTTTTCATATATTCTATTTTTCTTATTGCGATTCTTCATTTTTTTTTCATCAAATAAATTTCACCATTTCGTTTAATAGATTGAAGGATACTTTTTTCATGCTGTGTTAATTTAATATTTCTTATAATGAATAATATAGTTCCAAATTTAATGTTAGAAGATAGATCATATTATGTTTTCTGCACCAAAATCAATATTTATGACTAAATCCTGATCGGAGGATTGTGTTTTTGAGGATTTGGTTACTCTACGATCGACCAGATGTATAGATCTTGTGGAGTATGATGTTTGCTCAGAATAGAACCCGGGACCTTTGGGTCTGAAGCCTGGTAACATAACCACGGGATAAAAGCAATTGGTCATTCCCGTAGATATGATCTAGCTTATTAAGATATCACCACAATCTGTTGCAATTAGCTATATACTTTCGTAATTCAGAAAATTTTCACCACGAAGATTCATTGATTTCTCTCTCTCTCCATTTTTACTATCCCTAAACAATCCGTTGTTAAACGACATTTTTAATAGGGTTGCCAACATTTTACAGAACGAATAGCGGCAAATTCAAATCTCGCGTTAATTTTGGACATTCTTTATACATTGAAATAAGTAAGTATAAAGTAGTATTCCTCTGAGTTGAAACATCATATGCTATTTTTTTTAATCTTTTAAAATCCTTTATGGATTTAACGGAATGAAGAATGATTTTGATCAAGTTTTCGATGTTTGAGGCTGGAAAATATTAAAAATATCATCACTTTAAATCTGTTATTAGAGTACACTACTTTTTTTATTTTTAAAACTAACCATCAAAATATTAACGAAGCTTTTCAAAACTATCTAAAAAATCAAATATAATATTTACACTAACTTTGTGATTAAAATTAAGTATAAAAATGCTACATTTAAATGTTTATTTTGAAGGAGATTTCTCTATTTTTAATTAATGGGCATTTCTACAATCTCCGTTGTAACATGATGTTGACAAATGAAAACAAATTGCCTGCTCTTTATTAGTATCAATATTTTCCATTTACTGGTGAAAAATATCCCGAATGACGTAAATGACGGTGATTCCATTAGCAACTAGGAAATTTTCTGTCTGCTAAGTAATTGGCGATTCATCAAATAATGAAAATTTTTCACGCGATAACTTTTCATTAGTATGACAGAATGAAGCAGCCATTTTTGAAAATAGCCTCAGTGAAAGCCTCAGCCTCAGTGAAAATAGAATTTGCATTTGTCATATATGAAAGGCCGATTGTGTTTTAAAGATTGGAAATTGTTTATTCTTAAACCAGTGCAAAAATTTCAAACACTTTTTACTTTTTCGTATATGTAGTGTAAAATGTTTTCTTATATTTGTATGCGAATTTTCGATTCAACTGAAAGTTTCTAAAATGAATTTCAGCACAGGAGAATAATTATGGTATATAACGAAAGGCTGCTTTATTAAAAGTCTTCAATAAATAAAGCTCTTATTCTTCTAAAGCGTTTTGATTTTCGTATATGTAATATAGAGAAATTATGCCGTTCTGGCGTAGGAGTAGCGTGTCTTCCCCGTGATCTCGGGATATGGTTGTTCTTCTGTGTTCTATTTGTGAGTTGTATGAATGTGCCCCCCTGTAAAAAGGGGTTGTGCAAGCGAATGTGAAGTAGGAAGTAGTCAAGTCGTACTCTTTGCCTAGTTGGCGTTACTGAACAAACAAAAGACACACGATTTAGGCTTAAATCGCTAACAGCTTTCTGTTAGCGGGCTTCTGAAGTGCTATAAGTAACAATAATACACAACAAAGAAAGTATAGCAATCGCCAAAAAATTCGGACGTGATTTTGCCGAATATCCCTGTTTCAAACCTACCTGAGTTCGAAAACACATTGTTGGATGTTTTTCGTTCCTTCAAACAGCTATTCGTTTGTTTGAGTATTCTTGACAAGGATAATTCAAAATCTCTTTGGTTGAAGTTTGGTTTACTTTCTTTATACGAAATTTTAGATTTCAATCAACTTTCGAGCCAATTCTGTTCGGAGAAAGTACAGGTGATTGAATGTAAATTAACACGATAGCTGCGAAATGACGAGATCCAGATAGATAAGATTAGGTACATAGATTTTCATCTTATACCTGTTAAAATTTGATACAAAGAAATAAAAACTGGTTAACTCGGTCTGTTCTGTCAGAAACATGTTAATGCTATAATTCAAAACCCTGTGACTGAAATATATCAAATTTGGTATGCGAGTTTACGACTACAAGTACACTTTTGCGTCTTATCCTTATTTCAATCGACTGAAAGAAAAAAAAAAACTTGTTTAAAGCATTCGATTTAATTATTCGATTTTTAGAGGTTATTAACAGCATGCCTGAGATGCGAGGGATTCTGTGGAATGGCAAATTTATTAGAAAGTATACAAGAAAACTTTGGGGGAGATTGCTTCTGCTGATTAATTGCTCTTTATTGATGCCATTATAAATTGTTTTTTCAATAGTTGAAAGTAAGAATTTAATGTTTCTTACAAAGTAAATTGTATCCCTTTTGATGGCAGTAAATAGCTTTTCACTTAGAGGAATGATAAATGTGCTGTAATCAAGACTTGAAAAATATTATTAAAACAAAGAAAAAAATTAAATTCTATATTTGTTTATACTGACAATTTACTAGCTTTCTGTTGTTCAATTTATGTTGTTCAATCGAATACAAAAATACATATATTTCACATATATGTATTTTTGTATTCGATTTTTCATTTACTTTCTTATATCATTACAGTTTTGAATTTTTTATAACTTTTGGTGGAATATATATATATAAAAGAATATTGTAATCATTTTAGAGAGAGTAATTATCGAGTTATTATATTCTAAAAGTTAATTTGAAATAAAAAAAATATTTCAGATTCCTTGTCATTTATACCCATGAATAATGAAATAACTATATACTATAAAATATACTAGAATAAGAATTAAAATATTTTAAAACTATAATAAAAATTTAAAAAAGTGGTGACAATGCGAAAGCAATGTTTCTAAAATAAAATTCAAGCGATATTATAAAAAAATAAAACACAATGCTGTCATTAGAAATTCTTGAGTTGTGAAGTTAAAAATATATCATAAATGTGATTAAAATTCCAATTTACTTAGATTATTTATATGAATTCTTAAATTGTATGGTTATTTTAATATTCACATTCTTGATAAAAACATAGAGAATTAATAATATTATAAAATAATAATTCAAAATTTTATATTGGAATAAAAGTATTATTAATACGAAGTAGAATGTTTACTATTCAAGAGAGAAATTAAAAATTATTAGAATTTTTATTAATCAGAAAGCCAAAGTAAAAATAGTACCAGAAAACAAAAGTAATAAGATGTAAAATGAAAACAATAAGAAACAAAAAAGTCATAAATAATCATTACATGAAATTATAATTATTTGTAGTTAAAAATATATTATTTAAAAATTTAAATTAGCAATTAAAAATAAATTTATAGTTTGTTTTACTTAAAACTTCTCTGTCTGATCTACAAGTTTTTTTACGGTTATTGATTTGACTTTTAGGTTTTTTGGTTTAAAAGATTTCCATTTTTAATACACAAATGAAGGTCATTAAAAAAAACTTTTTAATATTTATTATTCTTTTACAATTGTCTAGTTGCACGTCATCAAACAAATAAAGTGGGTATTGTTCCAAAAAAGACGATTACTTGGTACTGATTGCAAAAACTGTAAAAGTAACAAAAATTTCCCAAAATTTTCTTTTAGCAGAAAAGAGCGATATCTTTGCATGAAATTAAGCCGAAGGATTTACGATTCTTTGGAATAATTTTATTGGCGAAATTAAACATACAATAATCGACAAACTAACAGTCGCTTATGAGATTCCAATGTCAATTTGGTTTTGTCACTACATTTGTTCTGTTTCTTTCACCGTTAATCAGTAAATATCGAAATAAAAGCTATTTACATAACAAAGTTTAAATTTTCCTATTAGGGCGACTAGATTTGAGACTCAAGTAATATGTGTTGAACTTAAACAATGTAAGATAAGTTACCACTACTAGTGTCTTCGAGATATTTGATAGGTCGTTTATAGATTTATTATTTATAATTTTTATTGGTATTGTTATGACTCGGCACACCACTTCCGTTTTCATAATAAGTTTATTTTGATCCAACATAAGACAGAGAGTTTTATGGCTATTTAAAATGATGATAGAAACTGATGAGCCTATTTACAGAAGAAGAAACTTAAAATTGTTCTAATGATCCGCACATAATATAGATGATAGAACGTAACGTATAAAATTCCATACTTAAAGTAAACACAGCAAATTCTACTTAAATCAAAACATGGTTGCCAAATTCCAAGTTGGAATAAGATGCAAAAGTAACAGGAAATATAAAACTTATCAAGAGTGGCAACAGGTATCATACTATCTGTAAATTGCAACATATGCGATAAAAAAATTCTTAAAAATGTTCTACAGAGCAGAGTTATCAAATTTGGCACATATTTAATTCCTAGGTAATAATCCTTACTATGGAAGGGTTTTTCTTAAAAAAAAATTGGAGTTCTGAATTAAAAACTAATAAAATGGTTTAACTATTTCCTTAGCAGGTTTGGCAGAACAAATAATGCTCTACATGGTAAAATACTAAAGGTAGAGCTATGAAATTTAGTATATATTTGATTCTTGGGTAAAAGATCTTTACTATGGAAGGGCATTTCAAAATCGTTTTTTAAATTTTTAATTAAAAGTTAATAAAAGGGTTTAACTATTTTATTAGCAACTTTAGCGCAAGTTGCATGTTCTTGAAAATTGGAATATCTATATGTGCAGACGGAATGTGTGTGCTATACGGGAATTGAAGTTTCGTATAGATTGCCATGTCTGCGCAAGTTGAATCACAAAAAATGCATATTAATTTAGAAAGCTCTAAAATAAGTACTTAACAATACAAGAAAAAAATGTTTAAGCAATAAAGAACTTGTTGCATCAGACAGTTCAAAGACTCATCTTAAGCAATTAAAATTCCAGCAAAAATAGAAAAAAAAATTGTAGATTGTTATATCTGTTATATATAAAGTTTGAGGAGCAACATACTCATTAAAAATCTTTTTTATTCTTTAATCTCTAATTACCTTACTCATGGCTTGCCTCCCAGTTTTGATGTTAACTGTTGTTTGAACCTGCTTAAGTATTGCAAAAAGGTTCACACACACACAACACGTGCCAACGTGTACACATATCACACTGCGTCATCCTGAACAAGTACAGAACAATGCCTTTTCATTGATAACAATCGTCAAGATGAGGACTGTTTCATCAATTATGTACCGCAAGTATTCAACCAGCTATTCAGACTGTCACGTTTTGAGATGCCAACATTCTTCGGATAAATCGCTTCACTGCAGATCACTGGGTAAGTTTATTTAGTCTTAAGACTTTAGTGATTTGGGTGAGGTGATCAACCCTTGGAAGGATTCGTTACACAATCCTTTGTGGTAATTGCAATTTATAACTTGGCGAGTGTGAACGGAATTCTTGCCAACTGACTACGCAGCATTTTTCTCTAATGTTT
Source organism: Argiope trifasciata (assembly GCA_026543055.1). NCBI lineage: Eukaryota > Metazoa > Arthropoda > Arachnida > Araneae > Araneidae > Argiope > Argiope trifasciata. Next base: position 2,534,480 of record JAPMOQ010031793.1, read on the forward strand.
TGCCCCGGATAAGTCACGGCAGAGAAATGCTCTCGAGACAAAAGGATTTTGAGAAGTATGAGCGACATTGATTAAGATTTATGGACTAGCTCTTCCTTGTTCTAATATTACTGACACAATTGGCAGAAGATACAACTCCGGTTGTCAAATTGTCAGGAAGCTGTTTTAAAAAATTACGTATTGGATAGAAGACATTAGTTAGTATGTACCTACATATGGGGGTACGAACTTTTTACAATGGTCAAAGATGAACGTACTATCACCATTCTGATCAAAACGACCAAGAAAACTGACTGGCAGTCTTGTTAAGCAATCTGTTTTAATAATAAAGATGATTTTCTGTATGTTTTGGCACTCTTCAGAATAGACTGTTAGATCAACAGATCCACATGCAGGTCTTGGAGAAGGAAATATGCGTTCCTAGGATATATTTTTTGAAATTTAAATTAACTAAAAATGAAATTGAATTTGTATGTATTTCATGTGATAACTTCCAATGATATATTTGAATTAAAATGAATTTTACATCGTTTTAAAATTTGAAAACTCTCTTTTTAGTGAAATTAATTTAATATCCGAGCAAACGTTTTCTGAATTTTATCACTTCTATAGAAATATTTTTTTTTCTTAATGTCCAACAATAAGTTATATTGTTACCAGGAAATTTAAGCTATTTCAGTGTTTCAGTAAGTATTTGATGACGTGATTTTTCTTCCATTGTTGAAAGTAAAAAAAAAAAAAAAAGGATTCTGTGTAGCTTACAAAACAAGTAAAAAAATGAAATTACAGTTCAGCGAAATTTATGTACCTAGACATTTATATTTTTAATAGCATTATGCTGCCATGAGACGAATTTCCGTTTAAAAATTTTATATACAAAATGGACGCACGCTGATAAGATAACTAAAATTACTCGGCTTTAATGGTCAACAATATGAAGCAATCAAGGTCATGAAGTTATAACTTGATAATATAACCAATATCCTTGGCAAACCAACTGACCACCAAAGGTGACTAATAAATAATGTGTAAGTACGTATCATATATAATGCATATGAGCATCAAAAATAGAAGCATAATCAAAAACTATTTTAAAGTAATAAGCAGTGAAATAATTCGTACATATAAATCAAATTGGAAGCATTTACGAGAAAAAATCATTTAAATGTCATATTAGGCAGGTTTAAAATGGAGCAACGATACTTACATGAATGAATGTAATTTACTTATTGAATATCATTGTCAAGGGTGGAGAATATCATTATCCTGGCAAAGCTAGTCAATGAAACCAAGCCTTCCTGCTAAGCAACAAGAGTGCAAAGAAGTGAAATACACGTATAAAAAACAGTGAAGTAATAAATGCATATATACACCAAGTGAAGTAATATATGCAGATAAATACTAAGAGAAGTAATATAGTATATGCATATAAACACTTAACGCTTAGTGAAGTAATGCATGCATATAAACACCAAACGAAGTAATAAGCACGCACAAACACTAATTTCAAATTACCAGCAAGTGTTACTTGCTGGATATCATTATTCCTTCAATAACAGCAAATGAGAACTTGCAATCAAACTAAGCAATGAGGGTATAAAAAATTATATGCAAGGTGATTATGAAAAAAAAAAAATGCTGACATATGAGACCGCAACTATCATATCTTTCACTCGAATGGAATAAAACTTTAATTCGAGGTATTTTGAGGCACCTGCTCAAGAATTATTCGAAAAAACAACAGATAATTTTTAACGGTTACGGTTACTGTGGGTAAATTTGAAACCTTTCAAATGACAACGCCAACTATTTAATTTTATTGTAATGTGTTCTCCATAGCAAAAACGAATAACCAGCGTTTAATAGGTACCTGTAGTATGGAAATCACCAGCGTTAGATATACCTTTATTTGCATTTTATTTTATTTATTTATATTCTCGGAAATATATAATCGGCATTTCTATTTTGATTGCCGGAAGGGTATTATAATTTATTTATATTTAAAACATTAATTGTTTAACTTAAGTAAGTACCACTAGTGCATAATACAGGCATACATTACACATAAATACATGCATTCATTCCTTACATTACATGCATTCTATTGTAGCAAAATCTTTGATATGTGATCAAATGTTTGCTCAGTCAGGAAATGCAATTAAAATCTTTTTATTCTTTCATAAGTTATTATCTGTGGTTTTCATGTTACTGAATGCATATATAATTATTTTTAGTTAGTTACATTATTCAGTTTTATTGCACTGTTATTCTTGTTAAAAATATGTGAACTTTACCATAGGTTTAGCAAAATCTTTGATGAATAAGAAGAGAATATCGTCTGTTGATGTACATAATAACTGAAATTAATTGAACTGAACTGAAAATAACTGAAGCAGTTTTCTGAAAAAATCATTTTAGGAACATTCTGCCCATTTAAGTCAAATCAGCATAATGCAAGTTGAAATAACCATTAACTTATTATTTTTTATCTGAATAAAGTACGTATACTAAAAGATTGTTTTGCCAAATGATCATTTACTTTTTTTTTCTTCTAAAATTTAATTTTTTTATCACTTAGATTTAACAGTTTTAAAGTAAAGAGATGAAAAAAGGGCTATTTCGAATATTATACTTGAAATTCATTTTTACTGTTACTAAATTAAGATTTGTGCTAAGATTTTTAGTTTTTCTTACATATAAAGAAGTGGCTCATTGTAAACTCGGATAGTATTAAAAAAGTCCGTTACACTCTTTTCATGATTATAAAACATCAAAATGATTCGTGATAATCATAAATTAAATTATCATTCAAATTGATCATATTTATTTCAGTAGACTAAATAATTTTAATTAAGACGATTATATACCAATGACCTAGGACGTTTTAATCTTGATTTTGACCTAGACTGTCTGAGACCCAAGGGAATGAAAGATTCCTAAAATTGATATGGTAGTTGAATTTAATTGCTTTTAAAGTCGTCAGAATAACAAAAACTATTTAATTTATTTTAAAATTCAAATTAAGAAGAATATGTGTAGAGATATGTAGAGCAACGAAAGAGAAGATAAATATGATAATAGACTTTGATATTTAATATTTAACATTTTTCATAGATAATGCATGATTAATAACCAAACAGAATGTGATTTTAATAAATTATTTTATTATAATTTTTTACAATTATAAGTTAATAGTTTCGATCAAGATTTCATTAGAAAAACGCAGGTTTTTAATAGCAACATTTCTGCAATAAATTTTATAAGACAGTTTTTACAAACACTTCTTTATTATTGCACTAACAAGATGAATTTTTAATTTAATTTTAACTGCTTTGGCCCTTTAAATCTTTATTTTATAATCTGTTATCATGAATGTTATGGAATTTATAAATCGTATAGTCAAATTCACTATCAAGTGGCTGCTTCACTATGGAAATAAATTTTTTTAAATTAACCAATTAACTATTTAAAAAATTCTGAATACATTAAAAATTAATATTGTCATTAAAAGTATATAATTCTACAAAAGTTTGAAAATATGACAGATCAAGAAGTGGATGTAAAATCGATTGATAATAAAACTTCATAATTAATAGTAAAATTTACATTTATCTTGCTCTAAATTTTATTTTATTTATTTATTGATGTTAGGAAAGGTTTATTTTATTTTTAATTAATTGTATTGTTTAACAATAAAATTTTGAGATAAAATTTGCAAATTTAAAAGCTATTTATGCTTTGCTATAAAGCTGTATGCTATAAAATCCATCTGTTTTGATTTCGTACTAAATAAAAACTTCACTTGTGGGTAATATTTCCGTATTATATTATGAGTAAAATCTCTAGAACAATGAAAAATTTCGAATTGAAAACTCTCAATTTATTCGGCTTCAATTACATAATAATATAATAAAAAGCTTGCTTTATTTTTGTGCAATATGTAATTGTATAGTATAACATTCTTTAGATTAATAACAGCGCCTTTCATAAGCTTGCCACAAAAATATGCAAGAACATAAAACAAAAGCTGCAAAAATCGTGCTGAAATTATTTACATTAACTATGGTTGAAACAACACATTTAAGCATAAATATTCCTCGCCTAAGCAATAAATAAGAAAAGAACAGGAAAAAAAAAGTTATGAAAATACAAATAAAAAATGATTCGTATCTGCTTTTTATCTACAGATCTTGTACGATAAAAAAAGAAGCACCTGCATAAAGAAAACAAATATGCAGAATGAATACTAAGAAAAATAGATATTGCTGAAGTTCTCATTTTTCAAAATAAGGTATTGCGTGATTGCGTTTCACGAAGTATCGTTCGAACAGCATTGAAATATCCGAACACCGTGTTTATAAACGATATGCGTAGTTTGCTTTCAGTTCGGTGATGGAGATGCACGAAATATAATATTCTAGATGAAATACTGTTGCAATTTGATGAAGAGTCTCTTTTTTATTTTATTCGCAATATTTTTTTATGACTCTAAACACTGGATCCATCTTCCAAAGTATTTTTTGTTTTTGTTTAAGTAGATAAATATGAAAGTGTTGATGTAAGTTGGAGAATTTATTTTGTTTTTGAATGGACGGAAAAAAAATGCTTTTGCAGAGATTGTATTTTGTATCGCTAATTTTATTAATAGTAAAGATGAAAGTGTGTGCGTTAGCGTTCTGCGGGCCAGATTTAGAGCTTTTTATCCATGGCTGGATTTAGAACTACCAAATTTAGCACAAAATATATTAGAGGATAGGAATATGCACATCAGAAAAACTTACATTTTCAATTAAATTTAAAAAAAAAATTAAAATTAATTAAAACAATTTTAATCTCTAAGAAATTGAGTAAAGTGCTCAGGTTTTGCAATCACAACTTTTAAAAACTACAAAAATAATTTTGTAGTTGTGAAAAATTAAAAAAAATGTTGGCAATTTTTTAATTTTTTTTATTAATTTTCTACAATAAATTATATCGTTGCCCTGAGATTAAAATTGTCTTCACCGTTTCACCTAATATTTAATCTTGTAATTTTCTACCATTGCTGTAAACTAAAAAAGAGAATTTTATTTAATGTCTATAATATTTACATAAATAAATATTATCAAGGTGGAAGACAGATTAGTTAAAATTTTAATTATTAAAAAATTGAGTAAAATTTTGATTTTTTTTAAGTCATTACTTTCGAAAATATTACTACACTAAAATAATTTTATAGTTGAGAAAAATTTCCGAAAAGTTTTAACTTCTTGCACTTTTTAACGATAGGTTATATCGTTTCCAGAAGTTCAAACTGTCATCATTGTTTCAGCAAATATCGCATAATCATCTTCTCTCAATGAAAGCTAAGAAAGTGGAATTCTATTAAATATATATATATATATATATATATATATATATATATATAATTTGGGTAAATAATACATTTGAAGTTTTAATTCAAATGATAAATAATGACGAGTTTTAAAATAGAATGTTACAAATGTTGGCAGGACTGTTCAGCTGAAACATAATTCAAAACCTGAATCTTATGAGCTATGAGCAAAGTAAATATTTAAAATTAAAGTGTACTTAATTTTGCATTAATTTTAAATCTAGATACTTACAAATAAAAATTGAGGGAAAATCAAATAATGAATCTAACTCTGAAACTCAATAAATCCAATGATATCTGGTGACTTAACTTTCGGCCTGTAGTGGGTCTGATAAACTGTTGAGATTTTGAATATTTTTAATAATAGTTTTATAATTTAAATTTTAAAAACATAATTTACATTTTTGTTGGCAAATTTAGTAAGACAAATATTAAGTGCTGGAAAAAAAAATAAAAATTTTCAAATACCAAGGTCTTATTTTTTTGGCAACATATCATATTTTATTTTCATTTTTATTCTAAGTTGCTATTCTATAACTGAGTTTCATCCTTAAAAATGTACTATAAAAAATTAAAAACGGAAACTCAGGAAGCCCTCAAAATCTAATTAAAATAAAACTTTATTTACCATACACAACCGCGAATGACTTTAAGCTATAAAAAGCAACCAGAGCATTGCCAGGCCTCTACATAGAGCAAAACATAACTCGAAACGTTTCTAAACTTAGGGTACTACGTCATACGCACACACAACGTAATTCGATTTCAGCTGCACCCCACATATGTAAAAAAAAACGGATAAAAAATAACAAGGAAAAGACTAACGGTCTCGCATTAGCCGGACGTCATCATACAAATGTTTTCGTTTGACAGGCGTTGATTGGCTGACATAGTAATCATGTGGGCAAAAAGTGGCGGTGTCTTTGTGCTCATGACCTAAAAGATGAACATTAAGAGATTTCACATCCGTTTTTTTATCGCCTTCTTAATTTATCTTGAGCGTTTATTTCGTTTTCCGCAAAAACCAGCTGAGTTCGAAAGTTTCTTTCTGAGCATGTATCTTTTTTTGTTTCAATTCCTTTATTTATTTTTCCTGCTGTAAGTAGAAAGATTGAAATTGGTTCTTTGGAATTCTTTGAATGGCTCTTGTGATACTTTCGGAATGTGTAAAAAAGATGACAAAAAGAACGATTTATTTAAGGGCTTGCAGGTGATATCGGTCAGCTTAACGTAATAGACGACGTAATGGTCCCAGACGACGACAATTCTTGGAGAACTTTCAAGCAATTAAAAACGAAACAGCTAACTTTAGGACAAGTAAATGTTACCAGACTTCACATCTCTCTTTCAAGTCGATCACCATCAACAAAAACATACGGGAGTTTAATTTCATCGACTTTCTCATATGCTATAGAATTTTATCTGTATATATACTGAACTAGCTGCCTTTAGTGACTAATTTGTTAGCCAAAGTATTTATTGTTGAAAATTTCAATAAAATATTTTATGTAACTTCTTCTAAATCGCGAAATCCTTAGCGAAAGAGTTACACATTTTAAATTTGATTCACTTAAAACTCAATTTTTAGACGGCGTACACCAACTATGCCACATCTAAATTGGTTTTTCTCTCATAGTGTTACGCATTTACTTGATTAATCTTTCTTAAAAATCTATTTATGTTGTAGGAAATAGCAGTTGCATTTATAAATTATACTTACTAAGACATTAAACCTTAATTAAAAGTACGCCCATACTATACAATATATGTATATTACTAGTCATACCACTGATAATTATAAATACATCCTTATAAGCCTTATAAGTAAACCTTAATTATAAGTGCAAATTTCATTAAAAACTTCAATACAATTTCATTAAAAGCATTTTTAATTCTAAATTTTAAAATGAAGAAATATTAAATAAACTGAATTTTTTATACTTTGATCATTTATAAAGAAAAAAAAATCCAAAATGAAATGGTATTACTAAATTAACAATTATTTGAGTTCTAATTTAATAATAATTAATATTGAGAAATCTGTCATTTATCCTGCCTAAAGAACTCCTGCTTGAAAATTATCGTTTTGCAATAAAATCTTCAAAGTTGTTACAGAAATATGCCAATATTTTACTTTAATTATTAGTTAATTAAAAGTTTTTAAAAATGAAGCCATTTAGAAAATAATTTAATAAATTTTAAGATGATGTAAAAATTATTTCAATTAACGAATATGAGCACTAAAATTCCCCTTAATTTTTAATTAAATTAAAGTTTTAAGAAACTAATTACTTTGAATGTATCTATGTCTGTGGTGTTTAATAGTTCTAGGTCAAACACTTTGGCTTGTTTAGTGCTAACACGTATAAAGGCAAATAGTGAATGGTCTCCTTTATTATCAATTGAAATATATTACTGCTAACGATCGAATTTTAAGAATGTCAGCACTTACTAATTACTTCAGAATATTAGATAATACGACATATTTTTTTAAATATCATTATTTTTCACTTACGCCAGCAGATATGATCAGCCAGCGTCCTAATTAGAACCAGAATCTCTTCCATTACTTGTGGAAATAAATTCAATAAATATAATAATTATAAATTTATTCCATCAAAGAATTGGTAGTATGTTGTGATTCATCATCAATATCTTCCTTTAGAACACATTTTCGGTTTAGTCCCTGCTCAAACCTTCTCCTAAAATATTAATAACATATATTTCCGTTTTTATGACTATTTTTAGGTACTTCTAATTTCGACTCACTCTAAAGCCTTCTGTACTTATCGGCATACACCGGAGATAGTCTGAATGTTTCAAAACAATAACAATTTCAATCGTATATAAGATGTGACGACGTAATGTTGACGTTGAGAATATTGACATTTTCGAATTTTGGTCTTTTACTGTTACTCATACACATATACAGGGACACAATGTATGAAATTGTGATGTATCTTTGCAGTACAGGATGTTTTTTGTAAGGAAGACGATTTTATATAAATAGCCAGGGTTACTGAAGGGATTCTGAGATAGATATTTTTTAACGTTTAGCGACAAACTAGAAGATTTCAGAAGATTAGATTCCATTAGAACTATAGCTGTGAAGATATTTCTAGGATATTTCTTGCCATGTGATTGAAACAATAAAAGGCCGAAAGAAAGAGGTGGAATCAGTCAATTTAGAGCCAATTAGTAAAATCAACAACTGAATTCAACTCCAGCCAGTAGTCAGTGGAGATTAGCAGATGATCGAGAAACTTGAATAGTCTTGCGAAGCCTCTCTCCTGTGAGTAATAACTTTCTTCACTTCTTTTCACAGTTGTGTGAGAAGAAGTGTGAATTTCTATCTTAAAGCTTTCTGCTGTTAAAATTATTTATAGCCTATTAACTGACTATGAGCTGCTGTTTTTTTTCAACACCAAGTACTGGTTATGTGTATGCTTCGGCTGCGTTTTGTTTCCTGTATGTTCATATCACAAATTTTCAAAATACAAATATTACTTGATATCCAATTAATTGGAAATTAATACAATAATCCTTTTTATACTTTGAACTTCTCTACCACTAATTTTTTTCAAGTTTCACTTTTATTTTAATGAGCACTTTCGTTGTTGTTATTGGTTTTAAAGTAGTAATTTAGCCTATGCTTTGGGAAAAAATGTCCAAGATGTGTAACCAAGTTGTATAATTTTTATTTTTAAATAAAATGTATTACGGATAATTGTTTTTTCTCCTATATATATTTTCATATAGTGATCAGAATTTACTTAATAATAAAGAAATGTAAAATATTGTCATGTCTTATTGTTTTAAGCAATTAAATATCATTATTTAATTTCTTTAAATGCATGAATCATTCATATATGAATATAGTATTGATACTGAATATTAAAATCAATTTTCATTTATCAGGTTAACTCGATAGCCTTCTTCTTATGTGCATGTAGCCTTTTATTATTCCCTTTTCTTATTATTCAATACAGTAACATAATATTTCAAATTCATAACAATAAATTTTTCAACTAAAATTTGCGGCCAGCATTTAAGGCATCTATTCGTTATAAAAACCAATTTCTTAGGATTAAATTACGTTGGTTTTCTTTTTTATAACAAGTACTTACCAAAATTACATCAATACATTTAGTAATATTATTTTTAAATATTGTACAATAGCTACTACTTCAACTAAAAATATGGATTTCTGCAAAAATACCATTTGATAAATTACCTTTAATCACGAAATCTTTTTCTTATAAAACCGCGTGCATTACATATAAAAACTCTTTTTAGCAGATAAAGTTTCCAGATATTTCCATAAAACCTATTTTCTTAAATACCTAGTTCAATGAAACGCCCGTGAATAATTATGTTAAAACCTTATAGTAAATTACATAGTTCAAGTTACTTTAACATTATACCATTTTTTTTTATTTCGTTTTCAAGTTACGCCCCGATATAATAGGAAATTATCCTATAATATCTTGAATTTTTCCGAGATTTAAATCTGAGTAAAAAGGAAAATACATTTTCTTCTAGTCTGGTTTTTATATTTAATTGCCTAGCGCTTAGCTATTCGGTTTTTAAATATTTTTGAGTAAAAGTTTAGCATAAAATGTCGGTCTTTGATGTATTATATGCTTCAATGGATTTTTTCTTTTATTCAAAAGAAATTATCAGATCATGCGAAATTTTTAAAGTATGAAAAGGGAATAAAATAAAAAAAAAGATTCACAAAGAATAAATTTAGAATTTTTATCATTCTGTTATTTTAATTTTTTAGATTTTTTATTAATGTTTTAAAATGTGTGCTAATGTTATGCTATTGTTAATGTTTTAAACCTTTACTAGGTATGAAATGATGATGTTATTCAGATTTCTATGAATATTTGTATTTAAATTGTATGCAATATATATATCTCGTTTAAAAAATAATTCGAGAATATTTAAATCATACGTGGTTTTAATACGTTCTCTATTAATTCACCATACTTTCTTATCTGAATATAAGAATGTATAATAAACTAATAGACTCAACAAACATATAAAATCAATATTTAGAGGAAAGAATGGGATGACCAACATATATTTTCGAAGTAATTTTTTTGTCTTTTTAGAAAAAAAATATCATTGACATTTTTATGAAACTAAGAACAAAATGTTTTTGGTTTGCATGAAATGAGTTTTTTATATTTTGGTAAAAGTTGTTGCACAAAGATACAGAGTAAGAAGGCCCAGCAGCTTTGGGCCAAGGCTTTGCACTGTAAGTTGAATTATCAAAGTTTTGAATAATATAAAAAAATCTGGATGTTTTTAATCAAAAATCTATTTGCTATTGTTATTTGTTCACAATTTATTGACCTGAAGGTATATTTTTACAACTGTGGAAAAGTTATTCCGGAATATTCCTGAAATATACAGGGCTTTGCCGAATTCAAACGACAATTTATAAGGGTGATAGTAGTCATCAGGAAAATAAAGAATCACTATACAACAAAGAGTCCCAAACGACGTTTAGTAGGAGGAAATAGCAAAAATATAGGGAATTCGGGAACTGTTGAAAAGAGTAAAAGTTAATAAAAATAACAAATGATGTCTCAGCTATGAATTTTTTTAAATGAAAGGGCATTCTTGAAAGTTTTTTTTGTATGTAGGTAACAAGCCGATTTGATGATCTAGGGGGGTCATAAATTATTGAAAAAGAAAATGTAGTTTAGAACTCTTTTTTTTCTCCCAAAAATGCTAAAGCTTGAAAATAAATAAAAGATTAAAAAATGTAAGTAAATCTATATTTTTAAATTTGATATAAGCTTGTAGAGTGAAAACATCGTTGCAACATCGGTACCGTTGTTTGCGGACGTTATGATTTTCACCTACTTGGGACCCGATGTAGTATAGTGATTCTTTATCCTCTTGATGCCTGCTATCACCCCTCTGAATGTATCGATCGAATTCAGCAACACCCGGCATAAATGCTGAGTATCAGATAAGTTCAGTTTATTTACAGTATGTTTCGAATAGATAAATCTGCTTCTTTTCTGAACTGTGTTCAGCAATTGAATCTTCAGAATAATATTCCACTGAGCAAATCGAAGTGTCCCATGTTGGGTACATTTTAGCAATAATCAAATTTTAATTGGTCCTTCATTTAATATATCTCTTTCACACCTTTTTAGTCACTGTCATTAATTTTACAAGGATGTAGTTAGTAAAAAATTCCAACCAAAAATTTTCAAAAAAAAAAAAAAAAAAAAACATCTACTTTAATACATTTAATACTCTTACACTTTTGTTCTTATTTGACCAGTTATATTGCTTCACTGCAATGATTTTTATTCTTCCTTGTTTCCTTTAAATTTATTAACATCAAACTTTCTGACTCTGTTGTTTTTTCAGTTTTATTTTGATATTTTTTTATTTTATATTCTACTATTATCTATTTATTTTATATTCTACTATTATCTATTTATTTTATAATATTTTAATCAAACGTTTCTTATGAACATAATTTATAATAGGGTTTTCTTCAAAATTTTATAAGAAATACATTGTACATAATCACCAATTTAAAATGATTGATCATATATAGACCCCGATTTAAAAGATTTCATCATATGTAATCAATAATTTAAAAGGATTGCATCATTTTGGTCTACAAGAAAACCGATTATTAGTGTGTATAGTCTCCTACTTATTGATTCATTTTCTGATTCATCTTTTTATTATTTTTTCTCTATTTCCTAATTTTCTCATATTTTATTCTTTATTTTAACGTAAAAATATTAAACTCTCAGAGTAGAAAGGTAAGTAAATTAGAATCCCTCCCCCAAAAAATCTAAGCTTAGAAAATAATTTCTAAGGAAGGTGCATCTCTCAACTCCTAACAAACGAATCCCCATTATGGGAAATATTTATTATTATTCAAAATTTGTTACATTGACAAAAAATGTATATTGAATATATGAATGAAAAGTCGTTTACGCAGTATGGGGATGATTAAAGCAGTATGTTATGAATTCAGTGGACCACGGGATCTTCCTGAGCGGAGCTAGCCGACAATCATGTAAACATAGCGTGGTCTTATTGTTGCTGCTTGTTTATATATATATTTTTAAATAGAAGCGAACTTTACCCTGGGACGAGGGAGAGTGTAATCCTGGCTCTCTCACTTCCGAAAAAAATTATGGGTAGTTCTCTAAGCCTACTATACTTTGGAATAACCGTGTGCCTTTTGTTGTTGATGTTACCTCATAAACCCCATAAAAGACATTCTGTGTCTTCAAGTTATTTCACCAAGGCGACAATCTTCACTATTTCGTAAATTTTTGTGTAATCTATCTAAAAATCTCTATAAATTTAATCTTTTCATTACAGGTTATTGGCCTCCGGTCGAGACCTTCAACTACACTTCTTTAAGTTATGTTTTCTTGTGATTTTTACAGATTTTTCTATTTGTAGTATGGAAACATGAGTGAAGAAGAAAAAAAAAATAATGGATGAATTTTTTATGCATATTTTTCTTTCTTCCAATATTTTTTTTCAACTAAAAATATAAATTAAAGAGAAATAAGATGAGGTGGTAAAAGTTTTAAGTGATTTTATCCTTATGAAGTAGAATGGATGATGTTTAATGAAGGCATTTACAGAAATTAAAAAAATAATTGGGGATCGAACCTGGAGTAATTCGAGGCTGACTTCATTTTGATCCATTTCGGGCTTAAGTGCATGTTAGGGAGTAATAGAACATATTGGCTTGGATTTTTAAAACTATTATTACTATTATTATTGTTATTGCATTTAATATTAGTTATTGCAAGATTTTACTAAGAAATGTAGATCTATTGAAAATATTGTTTATCAAAGCTCAATTAAACGAACAGATACCACTTACTTGATTATATCCTTCTATATAATGTTTAACCCAATGCAGAAGTAATGCTTGTCTATTTGAAGCATTGTAACACGCTTAGAAATTGTATTTTAGCATAGAAAAATTTCTGTCTTGCTATCCTGTTTCACCAAAGTGCAGTACAAAAATTATCATAGTCTACCTGGAATTTCATGAAACAAATTTTGTTACAAAGCAAAACCTTTCTTCTTTACACTTGCAAATCAACGTCTGGCTGCTTTATTTGATTTTCGAATGCATCTTACTATATGAAATTCCTTTCGGAATATTTATGGAAGGAAATTTTACCTTCCCGATTGTCAAAAGTTTTCAAAGAGTTCCCTTTTATTCGTCTACGAAAATCAGACAAAGTTTTAAAATTTCAAGAAGTATAAATTGAATAAAATGATAAAAAGATCTGTTAAAGCTTTAAAATAATAAAAACTTTACAATCGAATTGAAGAACTTACCATAGAACACTATTTTATTTGGTTCTCCGTTTAAATTTCTTATTGAGTTTTGAAAATAATTTTTATAGATGAAGATAAAGGTGAAAATCTATTAGTTTTGATATTTATATGTAATAAAAATATTTATGTTAGCATCATTTCTCGGTGTCAAAATTTTTTAAATGTTCGATAAAATGTGTGATCAGAAAATTTTAATCAGATTATTTAGATATAAATACAAATTGAGTAAAAAATAAGAGCTTCATTTTGTTATGGTAAAATTCTGAAACATATTCATTAAAATAACTCATTTCCATTTAACAAATTTTTAGCTGGAACGAGATGATTTTTTCTTACATTACATATTTGATAGCATAATTCACAATAAACAACTCCCAGCTGCCAGCTACTGCAATAATTTCAGGATTAAACCAGCTACAGTAGTATCCAAAATATTTTCTCACATACTCTCTAATAAATTTGCCATTCCAGTAATCACTTGAATAAAATTGGTGAACAATAATTTCGAAATATTAACTTTAGCCTGGAAAATAGTATCTTATTAAATCTATCGGGCCATCCTTGTCGAGTTATTTAACAACTCCCCTATGTCTATTACCATAAAAATTTCACAATAAAACGAACTGTTATCCCCAAACATTCTCGCATACTCTTTAATTAATTTGCTATGTCACAGAATCCTTGCATGGCATTGGCGTACAATAGTTACGAAATATTCACTTCAGGACTGAATTCAGCAAGCTTATTGAATCTATTGCATCTTCCTTGAAGAAATAATTGGCGATGAATCCCTCGCATGAGTTAACAATATCCAAAAACCAAAATTGTGTTTTAAACATGTTGTGTTTTCTTCAACCTATTGAAACAGAAATTTAATGCATAATTTATGGCATTTGCGGTCGCAAATACCATACCAAATTTGTTATATTAAGAACAAATTTGTTTTTCAATTATAGTCCTTACATGTTTCTTAAAGTGCAAACTGATAAACATTAAACCCGTTTTTTTTGTCTAAAACTTTAACAGGTGCCGACAAAGATGTTAAATCTATGCATCTAGTTTTTTCTATCTAGATCTTCATTTTGTAGCTATCTTGTTAACATCGATCATCTGAACCGACGATTTATCTCTGAACAGATTTGACTAAAAAAGTGGACAAAAACCTGCAAATCTAACCATTAGTCTTCTAACTCAAAGAGGTTTTGAGATATTTTTCTCAGATACAGACAAATGAACGGATATTTTCCAAAAATGTGTCTTTCGATCTCATGGATATCTTTGATATGGCGATTGATCGAAATCACACTTTCGAACTTTTATTCTGGGTTTTTGAAATGTCAGGTTTATATGTTTCCTTAAATGTAAACCGACTGATAGTTAGTCCATAATTCGAATTTGCTCAAAATGTAACATGTATCTACACTATAAATGTTAAATTTGTGTACCGGATTTTATTTATATAATTATCTTCATTTTGTAATTTTCTTGTTAACCTGTATTCGGATAGACGGATCTATTCAGAACTTCCTCTGAGCAGATTTTACTCAAAATTTGATAGAAATCTGCAAATTTAATTATCTTTGTCACTGACAGATAGCAATTTTCCAAAAACGTATTTTAGGAACTCAGGGAGGCATAAAACGTGAAGATTCGTCAAAATCTCGAGTTACAATCTTTTCATGATGACTACGCTTTCTCTATACTGTGTATATAAGATAAAAACTTTGAACTATAAGAACTTTATTTCTTGAAAACTTTTAATAACGCAGCCTTACGTGATATACCAAAATTATTCTCCTGTGCGGAAAATTCAATTTAGATGCGTTCAGTTGAATCGAAACTTCTCTTTTTTCACATCATTATTTTCATTTTGCTTATCCATAAAAGAAGCGTTTATAAAGATTAATGATCAACTAGTTATCTCTATACAAGAAATTTTAAATACATTCGTGACAACAACAGATTAATTAAGACTGATTTATTTTGTGTTTCTTCCTGTATAACAATAAAAAAAGGTTTTTAGATATTAATTTAGCTCCAATATTTTTTTGATATTACAAAATAGTTGCCACTTCGCATGAAATACTGATTTCTTAAAATAAATTATCACTAAATAGCAGTGAGGCACGCAAAATATTCATGTTCTTGGAGTTCGAAAGTTCATTTCAGCGATTAAAGACGTTGTTTTACAACGATTTCATTTTGTCTTGCAAATAATCTAAAAATAATAACTTTATAAAATTAAAAAAACTTTATCTTAAAACTTTATAAAATGCTCAGAAACATTAATTTACATGCTGATTATGAACTTATAGGAAGAAAATGCTAAGATAATTAAGATTATTATCACTTTTATCATATAATCACAATATAGAAAAAAAAAACATTTCGTTTAATGAAGAATATTTCAAATAAATTTTTCGTACTTAAATTACAGTGTTTCTTTTTTCGAAATTGCCCTTAAATATTAAAGCTTGGTTTTTCTAATTCCATCTTTGAAACAGATGTATTGTTTTGGAAAATTTCTTACAAAACATTAACGAAACGAAATTTGTCTACTCAAATGTCAGTTGCAATAATTTTCTTATTCTTGAAGGATGATTTAAAAAAAACCTGTCTATTTTATGTGTAGACTGAATTTTGCCATGAAAATTTTTTAATTTGATTTTATTAAATATGTGAGGGACATGTGTGTGAATTAATAAAGAGTGACTTCAAAATTCCAGAATATTTACTACAACAAATTATTAAATATACTAAAAGATGTACCCATCAAGACGCTTTCTTATCCTATTAACAATCTCTCAGCTCTGATAGCCATTTCATTAACTGATGAAATTTGTAGAAGAATGTATCAGGCAAATTGGAAGACTATAAAATAAATCAAATTATTATTTCCAGTTCATTTCAGATGTAAACATATTATAATACTATAAATTTTATATTTTTGCAATGGAATAACCTCTATCTACTTTAATTACTAAAAACGGATTGAAACAAATGATAAAAAAAGCAATGCGAAAGAAAATACTACAAATAACATTCAGTTTGGTCTGGGAAAAGAGAATGTAATGAATCAGCATAAATATGACAAAATAAAAATTTCTTACCTCAGTTAGTTAAATAGCAAAAGTTCTTAACTTTTGCTATATATATGAGCTCTGGATTATTCACCTAACAATAAATCTGTCAATTACACACACTCAATAAATTAGTAAATTACACAGAAAGTGTGTGTGTGAGAAATAAATAGTAGTATATATTTGTATATCCGATAATAATTCAAACCAAAAGGGCAAAGTATATTGCTAGTTTCACGTTACAGACAGTGATGGATGATTATAATATTGATAAAATAATAAAAAGCAGAAAATTATTTATGAAAGATATTTTACGCGTATTAATTTTTTAAAAATCTAATATAAAAATGCCAAAGTGAAATATAAAAAGGGGGGGGGCTAAAAATAAAAATATATGCTATTGGAAATTTAAGCCATAATAAGTATAGATAAGAAAATTTATTAAATATTCCTTAAAATAATAAGCTATATTAAAGTTATGATTTAAAATCTAATTTACATATAGCATTTCTATCTCTTCGTGTTTACAGCTTGACTTTTTAATTTTTAAAATCATGAGGATATATTTCATTTGATAATATCATTTTTTTTCTTTTTACTAACAAACGCCTTTTTATGTTTCTCCAATTTTAATGTTATTTTCTTTTCATAAATCCCATTTATTTTAAAATTTTATTTTCCAATGAATCTTTCATTAATTCCACCACTCTTCACCACTGAAAGTTGTAAGAGCGAATCTAAATTTCGTAACATCAAAAATGAATGGAAAGATTAAAAAAATAAGACGAATAAGAGAAAAAGAGTTCTTATCAAAAGTTATTGTAATACCTATTTCTATAATATATTCTATCAAAAGTTTTGAAATAGTTATAATGTTTCAAATATTAAAAGCAGAAATGAATGGGGAAATAATGAATATTTATTCATTTTTCATTCCTCATTATAAATGATGAGAATTTTGTCCTTCACCTCTCAGCTTCGTGAATCGACGCATACGAAAATTAGAAGTAGCTAATGCAGTATAAGTGTAAAAATCTATTAATATTTCTAGACTTGCCTGAAGAATTCATATTTCGTATTAATGAGATTTTTATTAATTTTTGGACAGAAATTCAAGCGGTTCCATTAAAATAAGAAATGAACCTCATATTTTATAATATAATCTTAAGATGTACATCAATTCATAATAAAGTATTAATCTTTATTTCAATTAAATGCAGCATATTAGATATTTTGCTAGATATTTTTATTGTTAAGATCTGAGATACTGTTATGGTTCACTAGGTTTTTTGTAGTGTTTGTATTGTGTGAAAACGCAATCAATAGGCTTCAGTGGCAAAAAACAACGACGTTTATTAAACATAAAGACACAGACGATGAATACATAGACGATAACTATATACAACCGAGAATACACACAGCAGCGCACAATAATAGACAGTAGCCCACAAGTATCAATCGTCCTCCACACACAAAACAACCAGACAGAATACAGCAGGAGAGGGGATCTTTGGAGCTTCTCTCTACAGTTTCTCCAAAAGGCTGAAGTTCTCACTGTCTCCTCGCCTTAGCTGTATCCCACTGCCTATTCATTACCAGACAACTGGCTACTCCGTACACAATTTGGGGCTACTTACACAGAAGACAACAGGATTCAGCACACAGCTCTGTTCAGCAATAGCTTGGACTCCACACCACACTGTCACTCCGCCATTGCTTCGCTATCCTTTCGAAGACTCGTTATTTGTCTACGATTCAAAACTGGTGGAATTCATTGCAGCCTGAGACTGCCTGCCTTTTATAGTTACCGGAGGCGGAGCGAGAAGGTTCTGGGTGTATCCCAGCTCCTATTGGATAAATCGTTAAAATTTTTGAAGTTCCCAGCAATATTTATTTTGTCGCCAAATTCGTCAATAAGTCGCCAAATTTGCAGCCAACCTGGGATTGCTGATTTGGGATACGAGGGCCGTCCAATACAGAGGAATGTAAATCGATATTTCTGTGGATAGAATAAAGCATACAGGGTAGCAGAGTTAAAAGTTTGTAACAATATATACTGATAGATATAAATAATATAAATTATAAATTTCTGTACTTCTTTATTGCACCCAAAAGTATAAAAATAAATCAACACTTTTATTAATTATTATTGCTTAAGTATTAATATAATATTGATAATTTAGCCATAGAATGATAAAAATAAGTTTTTACTGACAAATAATTTTATTAGAAGAATTTTTAGTCGATAAATGAAAAATCCATTTCAAAGATATATGGATTCATTTTGAAACATTTAGAAACTGGTAATTATTATAGAAAAAAATTGGTGACTTTTGAAAATCTTAAGATATTAAATTATATTCAAACTTAAGAGATACTCAAATTTAAGATTACAATTCTAACAAGATCTGTACGTTTCTTTTTAGATTTATGTACATGTTGAATAATGATGGCTAACGTCCTGTCAGCTAAATGTCTTGGACTCATGCCAAACAATTTTGTGGGTATCGCGTTTACAGATATGAAACTCTGGTCTTGTTCAGCTCATTTTAGACTAAGGACAAAGGACAAGAATAAAAAAGGAATTTCAGATAAAGTACAAATATTCAATGACGGATTTATGCTTTTTGCAGTTCCATGCAGTGCACATTGTACTAAATATCGACGCGCGCATAATCTGATAGTTTCGCTTGTTTCACTGGAAAACTGGTTAATGACTTAAATTAATTAAGACAATTCGTCAATTAAGAATTTAGTGAATGTATAATTTGGAAATCAAGTTGTAACTTTAGTTGTAATTGACAAATGTGACAACGTTCTGCATCATTTTCTAATCATTTTATTTTAATTACTTGAAATTATCCCCGAACAAACAATCATTCCCGATTAAACAGACAACATTTTAATTTGTTTACTTTATTTTTAAAAAGCGCTGCAACAACACTGTGATTTCTAAGGGAAATACTAAAACAGCAAATGATAGATAATTCAAAAGCTATACAGTAAACGCCGACTCCAAAATAAAACTACAGTAGCAGATGATAGATATTTCAAATGCTATACCTTGAAAGCTGACTCAGAAATAAAAATAAAAAGAGGTATAAATAAACAACTTATTGCCTACTCATTTTGAGGCTTCAACATTTTGTTGCCTTCACATTTAAGGCTTCCAAAGCCTCGAGTGAAAAAAAAAATCATGTTCTCGTATGGTAATAATGAGCAAATATTCAATGGAGGATTTTTAGCTGTCGTAAAGACTATATTATGTGTGTCTTTTAATAAAATTGTTAATTAATTTAGGATTTCATCACATTTTTAACTCAATCAACATGCTAATAATTCATGTTAGATTAATTTCCATTTTAGTCATTGTTTAGTACATACAATCTTTTAAGAAGATGTATATTTGAGACAAAGAAAGATGAAAAATAAAAAAAGGTGCATTTCAAATAAAGTACGAATATTCAATGCTGGATTTAAGTTTTTATAGCACTAGGCTGCTTGCATTATGAACAATCTTTTTTTTTGATGAACCAATTGATTTTGTTTAGTAAACAGAGCCTTTTAAACATATTAAATATAAATACTAATTTTAGATTAATTTTTTTTATCTATTTGTCAACCAGATTAATAATATTTACTTATTAGTTATTTAATTAATGGGTTTATTAGTTATTTAGTTACAATTTAGGACATTATTTTAGCAGATTTATATACATTATTAACCATATTATTTAAGCAGTTGATTCTTATTTATAAATAATGCAGCAGTAATTTGAACAAAGGGAATCAGGAAATAAACGTAACAAAACTTTATAACGATCTTAATATTTTATAATTCATATAATTTTTTAAAACAATTTATATGTTGGGCAATTTGATTAACAACATCTCTTAAATCAATTAGCGACTTTAACGCCTACAAAATAATTGCTTATGTGTAGTCAGGATTCGGGCATTATAAATATTTTGTCGTAATACAATGATGTTGAATTTAAGTTTTTAAATCTAAAGGTTGCATTTGTATTTTAAAGGTTATATCCCTAAGACAATTTCTTTTATCTTACAATATTTGTAAAGTATGGATTGGTTAACCAAAACCAGAACTTCAAATTTATGAGAAAAAAAAATTACCTTTTTAATTCATAAGACTGTGAAGATTCAATATTTTATTTATATTTTCTCATAAATGAGGTAACTACAAAATAAACAGTGATCAAAATGGAGCATGACCTTAAAAACAAGTATAAAAACATTTTTATTATTCTTAAAGTTTTGAAATTTTAACATGCTCAACATGCTCATTACTTTCAGTGGGAGGATCAAAAGAAACATCGGGAGCTTATAAATTATTAAAGAGCTCAAAATAACGGAAAGTAAACAAGAATATGAAAATGATCTCTTCCTAAATTTCTTCAGAGAAAATTTTATTTAATTAGTATTTCGAAAACAATTTTTTAAAAACAGAACATATTTGTATTAGAGAAATAAATAGCGCATCTAGACGCATATTTAAGCTAAGAAAAACAGAATTTTGTCAAATTTAAGTTTAAAGATATTCCGTGTTATTTCCTCTAACATATTTTAGGAGAAATTTGAGTACATGACAAACCTTGTTATGCTAATTTGAGATTCGAAATATGCATAAGCCGTTCATTTATTTATTTACTGTTTGACAGCTGGTAGAAAAGTGCCAGAAATTGTTTGAGGTCTTTATTCTTATAAATGAGCTTTTAAAAGCGATGAATTTAGTAAATTAACTCACTTCATAACAAAAGTTGTAATGTGTAGCTATCACTTTACGATAACAATATACTTTAAAAATCATATTTTGTAGAGTCATCTAATAAAAAATAATGGTGCCAAATTTGGTGACTAGCTTTTTTCATCGTTTTGTGCAATAAGAAAACTTTCTTTAAAGAAAAAGAAGCAAAATTAATCACAAGAAAACATAAAAGAGTATTACCGCTAGACAGCTGGCAGAAAAGTGCCAGAAATTGTTCGGAGTCTTTATTCTTATAAATGAGCTTCTAATGGCAATGAATGTATTAAATTAACTCACTTCATAACTAAAGTTGCATTGTGTAGCTATAATTTTACGATAACAATATTCTTTAAATATATTTTTTATTGTCATCTTAGAAAAAAAAATGTTGTTAAATTTGGCGACAAACACTTTTCATAATTTTGGACAATATGAAAATTTCATTTAGAGAAAACAAGACATAACTAATCACAGAAAAAAACAGAAGTACATTTCCTGAAATTTTTGAATTTTTGTTTGTGTATATACATTGCAAAAGAAAGGAAAAAGTTATAAAAATAAGAATTTATTAAAATAAAAGTAATTACATAATATTAAAGAATGGATTTGATTTAAAATTTAAAAAGATTTCTTTATATCAAAAGTATTAATTACATTACGAAATGAGGAATTATTCTTGACAGTTAAATTCAGTTAAATGTAGTTTTAAAAGAACTGATTTTTTTTCTAAAATGCAGTGAACGGTTTAACAAAATAATACCACACTGAATCCGAAATCTTTTATTAAATTGTTAAGTTTAAATAAGAATTCGTAGCAGATTTTTTCAGATTTTCCTTCCTTTTTACAAGCTAGAATAAGCACATTTTTTTCATATAATACTTGTAACGAAAATTTAGTCGTAACTATAAAGATATTATTTTTATAGTTGAGTTTCTATGTAAAAAAGTAAACGTTCATAGAACAACAGAGAAAATGCTCTATGATTGAGTAAAGATAAAATCAATGTGTACCAGATTAAAAAAAAAAAAAATCGTATTTTTTAAGACATTTTTTTTTTTCAATTTTGCTAAGTTTTGAAGCTCTATTGCACTCTCAGTACTTCAAGTGGATAAATAAAATAACTCATACTGATAATATGATAAGCGTACAGTGATAAGTTTTAAATATCGTACAGTGAATAAAACAGATGAAATGAAATAACAAGACCATATTATTATATTGCTTCCATGCAGTAAATCTACTGCTAAGGAAAATTGCATTCTAGATAGTTGTATCGGATGTTGAAGTGATGATCAGTCAAGAATCCTCGTCCTTGGAATGAAATGTGTACTAGGCGGTAGGGCGACAAAATCGAGAATTTCAGAAATAAGACTCTTGACTATAGCTCCATCAAGATTCCAGAATTTTTTGTCTTTTTACATAAACTACAAAAATCTGAGAGACAGAGTGCAGAATCAATTGAAAAATGAGGATGAGCCGAGATACATGAGTACTTTAGCGAAGTTTCTCTCCTGCGAGTTCTTTTTGAGCTCTTTGTGTTGTTAAAACATATGCATATTTAAGCGCAAAGTAAAAGGAGAAAAAACAAGTACAGGCTTTCTTTTTATTTAAACTTGAGTTCAGCAAAATGCCTGTGGAATATAATATGCTCTTTAACTACAGCCTAATAGAATTCTGCAGACGTGACAAAAACGTGTTAAAGTAATTGGAGTTTCCAATTCTGTTGTAAAGATTTTAAACATTGATTTATCAATACTTTGTCGTACCAAACAATTTAGAGGAAAGTACTGGTAAAATGTCTGGCCCTTTTAATCTCTAAACTCTTTTAAACGTGAGGCATTGAGTAACTTCGTTTTTCATAAGAAAAGCTTGCGTGTCGCCAGCAATTCAGCGATAAAACTTCTTAAGAATATTTCTTTTCAGAATATTTCTTATAGAAGTAGCAATTATTGTACATTTCTAAGCAGTAGTTTGCTACTAAATTTAGTTGCCAAGTATTTTTTATTGATATGTGTTACAAAGAATGAGAAATGATCGAAGTTTAGTTGTAATTAATTAGTTATTCTCACGAATAGAGGTAGGAATACTTTCTGTAGATATAAATAGTTTGTATTGAGGTTTTTTGAAAGCTATTTATTTTGGGTATAAAGATAGAAAATGTGTAATATCGAGACATAAACAAGACTAGCAGGTTTCTTTCATGTGACAAAAGGAATTTCATTATTGTATTTGAAAATTTTATTTTGTGACATTGGGGTGTATTTTGTAAATATCTTAAAATGCAATTATTAACTTGTCCAAATCTGAAAAAGAATCATCTTTCAATTAGTGAGTTAATACGTTAGCTGCTGCGTGAATCACCCGTGATTGAAAAAAATATCGAAAAATATAAATGACGGATTGACCCTAAACAACTAAAATATCACTGGATGCCTGCAGATAAAAAACTTAAGTGTCAAGTTTATTTGAAAACATCTTAATGTAAAAAGAAATTCAATGTTAGCTAATTTGCTGTTTAACTGTAGAACATTTTACGAATCAAAATTGGAATGGAAAGGAATTGTTGTTTTATACTTATTCTCTTAGGGAGAGTATTGAAGTGGAAATTTTGACGAATCGCCATGTTTAAAATTTTCTGCGATTAAAAAATACATTTTTGGAAAATTTCTGAATATTAGTGATAAAGATAACTCAAAAAGGCTTTAATCTAAACAAATGCAATTTGTTAACTGGTCTTTGCACCAAATTTGTAGATTTCGATCAAATTTAAAAAAAAATTCATTTAATGAAAATTGGTTCATCCGATAGTACGAAAATTAGGTCAACAAGATAACAAAAAGAGCTAAATGTGTAAAATTGGTATACATTTTTAGTCTCTTAAGTAAAGTTACTTATCAAATTTAGAATAAAATCCGTTAAAGGTTTATCTGTTTGTCGATGTTCTTTCATAAATATGTAAACGCTGCAACTTCAAAACTCAGCGAATGAATTAAATATATGAAATTTGGTATATGATTTTGTAACAATAATTATATATCTGAGTCAGATTTTGAATTTAGTGGGTGATAACTACTAGTTTAAAATACAAATTCATTTTTCTGGTACCTATTGCTATATTAATCACAGAAAAAAAAAACTGTACCAAAAATCACAAGATAGATATAACAAGAATTTCAGTTAAGGATTAATATTTCGTAATTATTATTCGCTAAAATAATTCAAGACATTCGTGGCCTTATCCAAGATTGCCCATTGTATTGAGTAACAGGTATTTTTTTTAAATAAAGATTTAGGGAAAAAAGATTTAGGAAGTCCATTGCCTCTGGTTTGAAATGCATCGTTAAAGGGAATGACAAATTCTTACATATTGTCAAACATAACTTTAACCGACTACTTCGACCCTTCCGATGACACACCGAATAATTTGAATGACCCAACCGCCTCAAAAATATATCACTGACGGGAACCATTGTTAAGTCCTAAGAGTCATCACCGGCCACAGTACAGTCCTTACATTGGGAATTATGTTTCATCATTGATGGGATGGAGCCGAATCCACTTTTTTCTGACTCATTGGGAATTGTCTAAGGTACGACAAGTGGCGGATTTTTATCTAGGTTGCTGAGTAGGGCCGATATCCTGTGGGTAGGTAGGTCAAAAAATATTATTAGCCTATTTGAAACTTAAATAAATTCGTAAAAATAGAAATTATATAAATGATAATATATTATAATTACAACATTTTGTGAAATCTGTTTGGTTAGGCTCTTGCATGTTTAATGAGTTCACTAATTTATTCCCTCACTTATAAAGTGTCTACTCAAATAATATTATATGCAAACGTGGATACACTCAGTTATAAGTCATAAAAATGGATAATTTGTAAGATTTTCATAAAGATGCTGAAGTATAAAATTAACTTAAAATAAGTCATTATTATGCTGATTAAGTTAAAATGTTGCTAAAATGTTAGACTAAATTAACTAGTTTATCGAAATAGGGGACGTCGTAGGGCATTAGTTAAGGCTGTGAAATGCCCTTATTCTTCATTTCATACGTGAGTAAGTGCTCAACACAATAAATTACGTTTCCATCTATTTCACAAGTCCTCAAAGTTATCACATCAATTATAAACAATGTCTACTCAAATACTAATATGTACAAACGGTGATACCACGCAATCATAATAATCAAAATAGATAATTAAAAGCATTTACATAAAGATGCTGAAATAAAAAAAGCAATTTAAAGTAAATCATAAATATGCTGATTAACTTGCAATGCTTCTGAAATGTGGTTATATCGAATAGTATATTGATTAAGAGGATTCTTAATGTGTGTTAGCTAAGGGTGCAAAATGTCCAGATTGTATACATTGTATACATAAGCAAGGCCCCAACACAATAAGTCAAATATAATAAATCACATTCTTATCTGTTTCAAAAGTTTTCAATGTTGTCACATTATTTATAAACAATGTCCATTCAAATAATATTATGTCCAAACGGTAATACCATGGGATAATAATTATCAAAGTAATAATTAAAAGGATTTTAATAACAAAATGCTAACATAAAATAATTAACTTAAAAAATTTTAAGAAATCAGAAAAATAATAATAAATGATCGTAGATTTAATTAAATTAATTAAAATTAATTAATTAAATCTACGATCGCAAATTTCAAGTTATCATGTAAGAACACTATTATTTTAAGTCATTATTTATCTTTAAAGTTAAAACCAATCATGTGACTTCTCTTTCTCCTTATACACTGATGGAAAAAAAATCCCAACACTAGGAAGGAGCTGAGCTAGATGAACGAAATTCAGTAGGCGTGTTTATACATCTGAAGGATGACGTCGATTCAAATTTCGAGCTACGCGCGTAAGTGTGGCGCTAGTAGCGACACTATGAACATGCAAATGAGGTTTGCTTTAAATAAGCGCTGTAAGGTTCG